>PGTU02005664.1:0-45070 GCA_002896215.2 Cicer echinospermum
TAAAGCAATGCTTGTCTGTTTCTTACTAAACCATGACACAAGAGAGTTTCCAAGTAAATGACAAGTTCCTGAGGTACTTTTCCTGTTGAGTTTACATCCGGCAAAGTCGAATCTGAGTAACCAACTAAAGTACAAGTTGATCCTTTTGGATACCAAAAATCCAAGACTCTTAGTTCCTACCAAGTATCTGAAAATTCTCTTAACTGCACTGAAGTGAGATTCCTTTGGATTTGATTGATACCTTGCACACATACAAACACTGAACATGATGTCTGGTCGGCTTGCTGTAAGGTAGAGCAAGATCCTATCATACACGAAATCTAGTAACATCTACAGGTTTACCTTTCTCATTCTCGGTCTAAATAATTTCCTTGACTCATGGGTGTATCAATGGATTTAGATTTTCAAAGTTAAATTTCTTTATCAAATCGAACAGTATTTAGATTGACTAATGAAAATGCCTTGCTTGCTTTGGTTAATTTGAATCCAAGAAATATGACAGTTCACCCTCATTGACATTTCAAATTTACCTTTCATCAAATTTTCAAATTCCTTTGCACAATTTATTATTTGTTAGATCCAAATATTATGTCATCAACATATACTTGGACAAGCAAGATATCATTTCCAGTTAGTTTTGTGTGAAAGGGTCTTGTCAACATTTCCTCTTAAAAACTTTTGTTGAATAAGGAAATTGTGAGCTTCTCATACCAAGCTCTTGGAGCTTGTTTTAACCCATAGAGGACCTTTGAGAGCTTTATACACATGATTAGGAAAATGCAGGATTTTCAAAAACCAGGTGTTTGGCTAACAAAAACTTCCTCTTGAAGGTCAACCATTTGAGAAAGGCACTTTTCACATCCATTTGATAAAGATTAAAGGTCATTTTTACAAGCCATAAGCCAATAAAATTCTTATGGCTTCTAATCTAGCTACAGGGGCATAGGTTTCATCAAAATCTATTCCCTCCTCTTGACTATAACCTTGGCTACTAGTCTAGCTTTGTTCCTTGTTATCACACCATTCTTATCCAACTTAATTTCTGAACACCCATCTGGTTCCTATGACGTGCTTACCCTCTGGCCTAGGTACTAAACTCCACACTTGTTTCTCTCAAACTGGTTTAGGCTCCTCTTGCATAGCAAGTATCCACTCACTATCTAACAGGGCTCCTTAATGTTCTTAGGTTCAATCTGAGATACAAAGGCTGTAAAGTTACAAAACCGACTAAGGTTTCTCCTAGTTGCACACCTTTAGAGATATCGCCTATAATGTTGGCTAAGGGGTGGTTTCTATTGAACTTCCATCCTTAGGTAACTCACTGGTTCTATAGGTTCTACAAGGTCTGATCTAGTTGGAGGGTCAGCTATAGGTTGTTCTAGTGGTTCAGACTCTACAGCTTCGTCCAATAAGTCATCAACCTTAGAAGGATTTTGTTCAAGTTTTCTGTAAATAATTCATCAAACTTACATAACTGACTCTTATATGGTCTTTGTTCTTTTGTTGTAGATTCTATAGGCCTTACTAGTTTGGGATATCCTAGAAAGATACCTTCATCTGCCTTAGGGTCAAACTTTCTAGGTGTTCTTTGCCATTGTTCAACACAAAGCACTTACAACCAAAGATTCTAAAGTAGGAAAGGTTTGGTTTTCTACCCTTGTAAAGCTCATAGGGTGTTTTCCTAAGCAGGTGCTAATGAGAATCTATTGACAACATGAGTGGCTGTACTAATTGCATCTGCCCAAAAGTGCTTAGGTAGGTTGGAGTCTTAAGCATAGTCCTAGCTAACTCTACTAGGGATCTATTTTTCTTCTCCACTACCCCATTCTGCTGTGGTGTCCTAGGGGCATAATATATGTGGTTGATTCCATGTTGTTTCACAATAATTTTTGAAAAGAGTCATTTTGGAATTCAGCCTCCATGATCACTTTTAATTGAAACAATTTTTCTGGTCATTCTCATTTTGAACCAAAGCAGCAAATTTCTTAAAAGTTGAGAATGTATCACTCTTATGAGCCAGAAAAATATGTCCATGTGAACCTTGAGTAGTCATCACCAGCACATATCCATAAAGGTTTCCACCTAAACTCTTAACTTGGCAGTCCAAAAAGGTCCATGTGAACTAGCTGCAAAACTCTATTTGTTCTAACCAAATCTATAGAGGGAAATGGAGTCTTAACCAGTTTGCTTTTCTCACATGAAGCACACAGTCTATCCTTAGAAAACTTCCTATTTGGCAGACCTAAGACTAGCTGTTTGCTAACAAGTTTATTCAAATGTTCTATATGGATGTGAGCTATTCGTTTATGCCATAGCCATGTTTCATCTGAATTAGATAACAAGCAGCATATAGTACTTGGTACAGAATTGAAATCTAACATGTAAATGTTATTAATTCTGTCACCAACTAGCTTTATGTGTTTGTCATCTTTATGCTCAATAATGCAAGATTGTGATGAAAAACTTACTTGAAAACCTTTATCACATAGCTGGCTTATACTCAGCAAGTTGTGTTTTAATCCTTCAACATATAACACATTTTTGATTACTGCAGTTGACTCATTGCCTATGTCACTTTATTCCAATAATCTTTCCTCTGTTGTTGTCACCATATTTGACAAAGCCTCTTCCTTTAATGTCAAGGACAGGAATTTGGATTTGTCACCTGTCATGTGCTTTGAGCATCCGCTATCTAAATACCATGAATGCTTAGTGGATGTCAAGCACACCTGCAACATACAATCATAATTTTGTTTTAGGTCCCAATTTAAATTCGGTCCTGGATGGTTAGTGTCAACACAGATTTCTTTGCTATCCAAACTTGCTTCCATCCTCTATTGGCTAATTTTTTTAAATTTGCAATTTGACACAAAATGTCCCTTTCTGCAACAGAAATGACATTTGCCATCAAAGGATGAATGTTTGTTTGGTTTAGTAAAGATGTCATACATACTCTTAGCAATAGCAGATTTTTTGACCATGTTTTGACATTTCTGGTTTGCATATAACCAATACCATATCTGTTTTTATTTCTTTTAACATGCATATTTGGTGTATATCCTAAACCAGATTTTTCATGAACATGTCTTTGATTGCTAAGTATGACATTCAGTTTATCTTTACTTTTAGCAAACTTCAATAAATCAGATTTTAATGATGCAACATTATTCTCAAGTTCAATGCATTTTGCAGATTTGTCATGTGAATCCTTTTTAAGTTGTTCACATAAATTTTCAATTTCGTTATGGTCATTTTTCATTTGTTCAAGCATTTTCTTTGTGCTTAACAACTATTTTATGGAATTCACATAATCATCATGCAGCTCATTGAAGGCTTCTTGTAGCTCATCATAGGTTGGATTAGATTGTGAACTAACCTCATTTTCTGATTCTGAGTCGGTATTTGCCATGAGACACAGATTCGCTTCTTCTTCATCCGAAGAGGCAGAGGATTCTTCGTTGTCGTTCCATGCAATATAAGCTTTTCTGGTTTTGGTGACTAGTTCTTGCCTTTTGGTTTTGTAGCTCTATTTTTTGTTCTGCAATTTGTAGCATTCTGACTTTATGTGACCAGTTTTACCACATTCATAGCATGTGATTGTCTTGTTGTCACTATTCTTTAGAGCTGGATGGCTTTCTGAATTTGTTATCTTTGTTCTTCAGAAATTTCTTGACAAGCAAACCAATCTCAGGCTCTTCATCAGTCTCACTGCTTGATTCATCTGAGCAACTTTCTTGTTCAGTTTTTGATTGATGCGTTTGGCTTTCAAAGATAGTCCTTTCTTTTTCCTGCTTTCTAGTTCTGACTCATCTAGTCGATGCAACTCATTTTGTGCTCCCTGAGTTTTCCAATAGTGTTGCTGTGGTCATTTTTTGCTAGATCTTTAGATTCAGCAATAACAGTTATTTTGGGCTGCCATTCTCTGGTTAGACACCTCATAATCTTTCCGATCTGCTGTTCATTCTCCACCTGTTTTCCCCAGTGCATGAAGGTTGTGTTTATCACGTGTGTAAATCTCGTATGTAGATCACTTATAGATTCATCTTTCTTCATGCTGAACAATTCGTATTCGTGCATAAGTGTATTTACGCGAGCTCTTTTCACATCTGTGGTTCCTTCATGTGTTTCTTGAAGAATGTCCCACATTTCCTTTGCTGATTTACAGTTTGATACCCTAAAGAATTCTTCTGCACACAAAGCAGATGTTTATAATGTTCTTAGCTTTAGAATTATAACTACCTTCTTTTTATCGTCCTCAGACCATTCGGGCTCTGGGCTTGGGAATCATCGAGTCATTTGTTCCTGCAATCTTGGGACGTATGGGCCCATTTTCAACAGCGTCAAGGATGTCTATGCCACTGGCTTCCAGGAATATCAGCATCATGTGCTTCCAGTACATATAAGCTGTTCCATTGAATGTTGGAGGTCTTGCTAGTGATGCGCCTTCTCCCAGAAAATCAGTTGAGGCCATATTCCTTTTATGAGTTTTACCTCTCGAAACGTCAGGCTCTGAGGCCAATTGTTGATTATTATGACCTCGAAAATAATCAGAATATATCAGTCTTTAATCAATTAAAGCATATTACATACACAGCGGAATTATAATGCGGCATACAAGATTAACAATTAAAAGTAAAAAGATAAGGGATAGAATGCACCAAGATTTATCCTGCTTCAGTTTTCAACGAGACAACCTACATCCAGTCCTGACAATCCAACTGAAATTTCAGCTTTTTCTCCAATAGAAAGAATTGTGAATTGTTTACAGATTGTCCAGTTTCCTCGAAACTATCTATCTCTCACAACTCTTTCCTATTGCTCACCCCTTGATCCTTGTGTCATTCAGCAGACTCACACAAAATCAAAGTACGACTCCTTCTTGATGAGGCCTCTCACCCAAGAAGATCGCCACCAATTTCTAGCTGGATTTCTAGCAGTCGTTTTCTTTACAAAGTATTTTTTCAACAAAATGAAAGAAGTACAAAAAGAAGTCTTCAATCTTGAACATGTGTCTTCTCACGAATCTGGTTATTCAATGATGGATTATGAGAACATTGTCTTTTCTCTCAAGAATATTTTTCAGCTCTCTCAATGATTATGGATAATCTTTTTGGCTTTGATCTGAAAAAGCAATATCAGAATGTTAACAATGTGTTGTATTGTGTTAATGAGAGTTAATGGAGAGAATGATTGAAAACAGTTTATATAGTTTCTGAAAAACAACTAATAAATCGTTTTGCCAATCGATTCATTAAAGTTATAAAACAGGTCTAATCGATTTCCAATCGATTATCGCAGGTCTTTGTTTTTCTTGATTCTTGAAACTACACAAGCCAATCGATTTGCCAATCGATTCTTTTAAAAACTCTTTTCAGTAAATTATGTTTAGACTTATATGCCTCAATTTCATATCGATTGCAGGTGTTTTGTTCAAAGTAAAAATCACACCAATCGATTACTTAATGATTTACTAAGTCTCATAATCGATTTACAAATACTCAGAATCGATTTGGCCACAAGCTCAAAAGTTCACTGTGATTTCAAAAAGGTTATTTTCAATCGATTTGCCAATCGATTGTTTTCAAGACAGTGACTTAGCTATTTTGATGTTAATCGAAGTGCCAATCGATTTGTTTGTATTTGCCTGAAAAGTTCTTACCCTGATATTTAGTTCAATCGATTTCCCAATCGATTGCAACCAAACTTAACATGATTGAAATTTTTACAATAGATTGTCCAATCGATTGTGTTTGTCACAGGTCAAGTTATTTTTCAAATATTATCTAAGCAAAGTCGATTTGCCAATCGATTACCCTAGAAAATAGATTCTCACTCGTGACTTGATCAATCGATTTTCCCAGTCGATTGGTTTCAATCAGTTTTACTTTGTGATGTGTACAATCGATTTGCCAATCGATTAGCTTGTAAAACAGGTTGCCACTGACTTGTGCAATTTTCATTTCTAATTGTGCCAGTCGATTGCCTAATCGATTATACATACACAAACAGTTATATTTCCTTACACCTTGTTATGAAATCGATTTACTCAGTGCAATATTCAACTTTGGTTGATTTCTTGTGTTCCAAGCAATTTGTTTCAAGTGTGTAGGATTGGATTGTTGTTCCTGAAATCTTGCTCAATTAAAATGTTAGATTTATCATATGATGTATGAACATTGTATGTTTGTTAATTATGTCAAAATTAGGATTCAAAGGACTAAAGTCCAACAGTTGATCTCATGTCATCCATATTCGAGCCCAATTCTACGTCACATAGGCCAGATAAATTGAGTTGTGATGACTTGGTAAATGTCAATCCATGATGTGTGTGCCCTATAAGTAGCGAATAACTTATTTGACAGATTGCCAATAGGACGATTTAGGGGAATGCATTAACTGACAAACCTTGTTGACTGGATATTGCAGGTATGTTCTAGTGATGGCGAGGTATAAAGTGCACCTACAATAGAACGATATTGTTGGGTCATTTGTGTTCATAGAATCAAAAGCTGAAAGTTTAAACAGTGGAGACTATAGGATTAGTTGTGGACATGTTGGTCTTGTGAAGTTGATCCTAGATATATAGAATTTAACTACGGACAAGGCTTCCGACAACAATCTAGTTAACTTGTATTCCAAAAAAATAGTGAAGTTGCATGGTTGCTTCAAGGGAAGCTATGAGTGAATAGAATTAATGAGAAAATTGGATAGTTTGAGGGGAGTTTCTAGTGATGATTACATCATCCACATATTACTAAGATATTGAGAAGAGGGAACAATTTTGGTAGAAAGGAACACGTCACTTTTGGTGGATTGTAAGCCTAAGTTAGGTGAGAAAAGAATGTAATTTCTAGAACCAAGCCCTTAGGGGCTTGTTTTAGGCTTAGAGTGATTTGTTAACTTGCAAACAAGATGAACCACCTTCGACAAAACTAGAGGGTTGTGCCATATAAATAGTTTTAGAGATGTCTCTATTTAAGAAAGTAGTGTTAATGTCTATTTGTTGTATATAACTCGAATGGTGGTAGGCTTGATTATAAGGATGAAAGTCTTTGAAAACTCCATAACCTTCTTGTTGTTGATATACTCTTTATCCAACTCGAGATTTATGTTTAGAGATAATTCCATCGGGATTATATTAGACACAAAAATCCCATTTGCATCTTATGACATTAACATGAGGATGAAGTTTGACAAAAGCCCATTTCTTGGTATGTTGAATAACATTGAATTCTTGTTCTATGGCTGACTTCCAATGAGAACATTTCAAAGCTATTTTGATTAATCTTAGTTCAATGTGCAAAGGTGCTTCCTAAATTGGACTTTGAAGTTGTTGGCATGTATGTTTTAGGCTTGAAATACCACATTTGCCTATTGTTAACATGTTATGTTGATTGGTGGCAGCTCTAGGAATAGGACCCGGTGGAGGAGTTAGGTGTGAGATCATAATGTGTTGGATCAAGTGAAGAAGATTGGGATTGAGAGCTTGTCCAATATGGTTCAAGGTGAGACAAAGTTGATAAAATAAAGTTATTTGAGGGTTTTAGGTATGTGTAGCACCATATTGTTGATTTAATTGAGGATGTTTGAAGAAGAACAAAATGAGTGGTCTCAATAATAACATTCAACAGAGCCGTGCAAAAGGAATCAACATCATTAGTAGTGAGTGTTTGAAATCTATTATGACAATGAATAACATGAATGGATATAGTATGCTCAATATGCATTGGAAAAACTACACCATTTGTACTAGAATGGAAGTAAGAGTTAACATGAAAAAGGAAATACGTTTTCATCAAATTTGACATGTCTAGAAATGTATACTTTACCATAAAGGTGCAAGGCAAACATAACCTTTATGACTAGAACTATAGCCTAGAAAAACGCATTATTCAGACCTAAACTGAAGTTTATGCTTCTTGTATGACCTCAAGTAAGGATAACAACACACATCCAGAGATTTTTAAACTATTTTATTTAGGAATTTGATTGAAAAGCATTTGTAAAGGAGTTGAGTAATTGAGGAGAGAGTAGGTAGTTCGTTTATGATGTAAACAACTATTCTAAATGCCTCCTCCTTCCCTATACTTCAAAGGCATATAACATTAGCTAAGATAGTGATTCCTATCTCAGTAATATGACGATGTTTGTGTCCATCTTATCCATTTTGTTTTGTGTGTAAGGACAATTGACACGATGAGTAAATACCATGAGTAGTAGAGGAAAAATCAAAGGCAACATACTCATTTCCTCCATTTGTTTAGATTGATTTGATTTTGAATCCCAACTGATTCTCAACCATAGTCTTAAAATGAATGAAGCATGAAAGTTCTTCATACTTGGCTTGCAAAAGATAGATCCACGTGAACTTGGAAAAAAAATCAATAAAATGTAAATATTATTTGCTTCTGTTAGTAGACATAATGGGCGCAAGACTCCAAATATTGGAGTATATAAGTTGTAAATGTGTATCATAAACAAGAGTAGAAATTAACAAAAGGAAGTTTATAAGATTTTTCCTAAACAACATGCTTTGCAAACAATAGAAATTTTATCATAGTCATGAAAAAGTTACAATTGAGCAGAACATTAGGAACAATTTTATGAGATTAGTGATATTAGAGTTTAGGGTTTTGGATTAGTGAAATTAGAGTTTAGGGATTATGGTTTAGGATTAGTGAAATTAGGGTTAGTGAAATATGAAGTATGGAATACCAACAATACCCCTCAAAATCAAACCTTTCTTACAAACCTTGACCAACTTGCTCGCCATTCTCCTCACAAATCAAACCTTTCTTACAAGAACCCTGCATTGCCAAAAATGTCTTTCTCAAGCTTAATACCTATGCTTTATAAAAACAAAGGCTACAAGGTAATGTAATTTAAGGGGGATTTTTAGTGTATTTGTTTATAAATTTCAGTGAATATTTGATTAATTTCCTAATATTTGATTTATGTTTTTATTGGCAACACATATCTCCAGTACGGTTGTTGCGGCGGCATCGGCATGCTCATTTGCGGTGCTGTGGCATATGCTCTGACATATTTCAACACCCTACAGGAACGTGCTAGAATCTGCGATCAAAGCGGTGCACGTTTTGTTCAAAAGACGTTTCTGACCTTCCCTCCCAAGTTGATTGGAAGAGGGAAGGTGTCGTGTCCCCGATTCGTAACCAACTAAACTGTGGTAATTTTTATTCTTTAAAATATATGAACATTAAGATATTTTGGTAGATTAAGATATGAATATAGTTTTGAATGTATGAGAATGGATACAGTTTGAACAATTCCTTCCAAAATGAACTCACAAAAATTAGGTTTCAGTCACTGAGAATGGAAGCTGGAATGCCATGCAAACGTACCACCTCCCTTGTGAAAATATCAGCCAACAACCCTAATCTAGCATGGCAGGTGTTGTAAACAATCATATAATTGTACGGGGAACAATGATTGTTATGAACATCATAACAAGAAACATAATTAGTATGTGCACAATTACAAGTAGCAGTATTACAACTAGGAGCACAATTGAAATGTGAAGATTGCAAATTAATAGAATCAAATGCATAGAGCCCATTTATGAGCTTGTCTGCCAACAAAATATAATGATTTCCCTGAGATTTGACATAACAAAAACTAGCATGAAATTGGAAATAAATGTGAACTTGGTGTATTTCTTATTGATTTTGTACATAATACAATATGGTACAAATAGTCTAGGGAGTACAAGTAAATCATAAAACTAATTAAATCATAATTAACTCAATTATTTACAAGAAAGGAAAGATATTATATGGCTATCAAAGGTAATAGAATATTCCTATGATACAACTAATTAAAGTTGTACAATTGTCCCTTAATGAACTTAATCATAACCAACAATCCCCTGAAGTTCGATCATAGATATCAATCATGCCTAACTTGAATCTTAAGTTTTCATAGGTGGCTCTAAGAAGTGCCTTGGTCAAGATATCATCAGTTTGGTGACTTTAGGGTGTGTGCTGGAGGGAAATTAGTCCATTGTCAACCATTTCCTTGATGAAGCGTCTATCAATTTCCACATGTTTTGTTCTGTCGTATTGCACAAGATTTTCAACAAAGCTTATGGCACAACAAGCTTACTTCATGGGCAGTGTAAACATGTAGTTCTGCATGCATCATTTGCAGCCACATCCCCTTGCAAATCCCATGTGCCATTGACCTAAGTTCAACTTCTGCACTGCTTGTAGCAACCACATATTGTATCTTGTTTCTCCAAGACACTAAGAGAAGCCATGTAGGTGGATTATCCTTTTCCTCTCAAATTTTTACATTGGATTCCATACGAGTGTCTGCTAACCTAACATCTCTGTTTCTAGAAGTTAGTCAAGTATATATTTCATTTGAGATAAATAGATACCATGTTTGGACCGTGCCACTTCTATTCCTAGAAAATACCTTAATTGACCAAGATCATTGATTTCAAATTCCTTAGTTAGGATCATTTTCAGTTCTTCAATTCTAGTATAACCATCACCTGTAATAAAAATGTCATCCACATAGAAAATGAAGATGGTTACCTTGCCTTCCTTTTAAATGCTTTAAGAACATTGTTTAGTCAATTTGACACTAAGAGAAGCCATGCATCCTAATCGCTCATGTGAACCTATTAAACCAAGCCTAAGGGGATTGCTCGAGTTCGTATATTGATCTTTTGAGTTTACATAGCTTTCCTAAATTTTTTAGTCCAAGTGGTATTCTCGGGTAGACATCTTCTTCAAGTTCACCATTTAGGAAAAGCATTTTTTATATCTAACTTGTGAAGTGGTCAGTCCAAATTTACCGCTAGGGAGATGAATACACAGACTGAATTCAACCTTGCTGCATGTGAAAAGGTTTCTTCATAATCCACCCCATATGAATGGTTGAATCCTTTTTCCACCGGTCGAGCTTTGTACCTATTTACACTCCCATCTGCATTGTATTTTACCGAGAATATCCACTTGCATCCAACTGCCTTCTTCCCCTCTGGTAGGTGGGATAGTTGCCATGTGCCATTCTTTTCAAGTGCCTTGATTTCTTCCATTACATCAGGCTCTCATTTTGGAACTATGAAAACTTCATGAAAGTTTTGAGGAATGTCGATGTTGTCCACAGAGTTGATGAAGATCTTGTATCTCTACAATTATTTTTCATCAGAAACATGTTTATAATTGGGTGTTTGGTACAAGACCTTACTCCCTTTCTCATAGCAATAGGTTAGTCTAAGTCTTGATCATTAGTGGCATTATCAGATAAATTAGAGGAAGAGTTAATGCATAATATGCTACCTTTATGAGTCGGTTCAGGATCTGAATTTTTGCAGAGTCTTGGTTTTGCTTTTGAAACAATGCATGCTTCTACTTCCTCAAGAGTTTGTTGCTTCTTCTTCTTCCTTATATATACTTGCATTTCTTTTCCTCCATTTGGTTTTCCTTTTGGACCAATTGTTGGTGCTCCATTTGTTGGCTTGGTAACCTCAAGAGTGGTTGTTTGCTGGTCCAGTACTGGTTCAACAATTATTGCGACATATTATGTGTTTTTTAGTGATTTGGACAGGTTCAAGTGGGATTTGGACATGTTCTAATGGGGTGGTTAAGACAGGTTCATGTGGGACATATTTTGGCATCGTAATTTCCCAAGGTTGGTGTTCATTAATTGTAACTTTCATAGTATTAGAGCTTTGATACCATACGTTCATGGACAACATGAAGGCTCGAGTGACTTCCAATATGTGCCTATTTTTCCTCTATGTTGTCTCATTATGTTGTGGAGAATATCGACATGATGTTTAATGTATAATGCCATTTTTGGTAAGGTAACTACCAAGGGTGCGGTGGATATACTCCCTCCCATTATCAGTTCTTAGTTCTTGAATGTTGCTTTAAAAATTGGTTTGGACCATTTTATGGAAGTTCTCAAATATACACCCAACTTCTGATTTTTCTTTCATAAGGAACACCCAACTGACTCTTGTATGTTCGTCAATAAAAGTGACAAACCACCTTGATCCATAACATTGTTCACTCTTGAAGGTCCCCACACATCACTATAATGTTGGATGTACGGTTGTGCAAAAAATCCGGTTATGAGACTAAAATTCAAAGCCGGATCCAAATCCATTTTAAATATCTGGTTAAAACAATATGGTTGTAATCTGGTTTATTTATCAACTGGTTGGATACCCACTTATGTTTTATATTCGAATTTAGTTTTTATCCATTCAACTCCCAAAAACCATAAAATCCCCAAAACTATAAAATGATTTTGAATTTGCCATCACCCCACTGACCTTCCACCTTTCGGCGGCGTTTTCCGTCAATTTATTACTAACTTCATTGAGATATTACTAACTTTATTTAATCAATTGCTTATTACTAACCAACTATATTATATGATAACTAGTTAATGAATTAAGATATTTAATATTTATTGAGGAAGACTAAAATATGATAGACTAAATATTTTAAATATAATTTCTTAAATTACAGATTTTTAAACGATGATTTTTTTTTTTTCAAAATATTACATTAATGTGTTACGTTAGAAATGATATTGAGATTTAGATATTGCTCAAACTTAACTTAATTATAAATCCTCAAAACAAAAATTAATATATTAAATCCATTAATATTTTAAATTTACTAAATCTTGTGTTGGTGGTGTCCATCTCGGTGTTGGAATCAAACTTTCAAGTGTTTGTATTTTCTACGGTTTTATTATGATGCAGTAATTGTTAAATTTGGTCGAAAAAACTTTCAGATGTTTGTATTTTCTATGGTTTTAGTAATAAGCAATTTATTGAACTTGTATGAATCAGAATCAGTGGTGTTAATAAAGTTAGTAATAAATCAATTTTAATCACAAGTGATTATAAGCAATTGAACATGTTCAATTTTAATCACAAAAAAAAATAATTGTATGGTTGATATACATTTTTATTGAGCTTCCATTTTGTAAAAAATAATTGATTTTTAAATATGAATAATTCGTTTTTTTAAATAACCGGTTTTTAAACTATGAATAAATGGTTCTTAAAAAAAATAATTAAATTTTAACCGGTTTTGAGAAAAAATCGATTTTAAAATTGAATATTTCAAAATCGGTTGCTTAACTAGAAACCGGTTATTTAACCATAACCAATTTTACAATTGATTTTATAACTGATTTTAAACCAAATAATGAATTTGGTTATAAATCTGACTTCATATATTGCTTTTAAAATGTATACGGTTTGGTTTTTAAAAAAAAACCAACCATGCACAACCCTAGTTGTATGGAATAATGAGATTTGGGTGTCCTAGGCGATAATGCCATAACATTACATCATTATCATTCTTTGATGAACGCATAAGGGCAGTCTTATAGGATCTCTTATTTTGGTCTTCAACTCTAAAGAAGTAAACGCCTGCACTATCCTCAACATTGTCAATCATCTTCCTTGAATTCATATCCTAAAATTCACACAAATGTGGTAAGAACTTAATAACACATCCTAAATTTTTGGTTACAGATATACAATAAACAACAATCTAGTTTAGGAACATGTAAAACTTAATTAAAAGTAATATCATTAGAGACAACCATTGAACCTTTACCAGCCACCTTGGAGGTGGTACCATCTGTTATCCGGACAAAAGATCCATCTTGACATGAAGTGTATTTTCTAAATACAATGATGTCCCCAGTCATGTGATCCGAGGCACCATAATCAACAATCCAAGAGTTTATTTCCTGGTGATTTACATGAAGGGCAGTAGAAAAATTACCCTTTTGGGCAAGAGTAATAGTGGAAGAAGAGGTACTAGTGTTTTGCAGTGCCTGTTGCATTAGTTTATGTAGCATCTCTATTTGTTCTTTGTTGAAAGGGCTCACCTCTGCAATGTTTTTGGAAATACTTTCATTAGCAACAGCATATCCGCGTGCGTCTTTGAATCATGGTTTTAGACCTGTCGGTTTTCCATGAAGCACCCAACATGTTTCCTTCGTATGTCTAGGTCGCTTGCAATGATCGCACCATCCTCTATCTTTCTTTGGTGGACCTCTTTCTGCAAGTGCATAACCTTCAATGTTTGAACTTACACTTTGACTTCCTAACATGATTTTCTTCTACTTTTTTCCAAATGCTTCACGAACGCTAAGGAGATGCTTAGTTCCAAAATCATCCCTCTCACTTCATCCAAATTTTTATTTAGTCCCAGTAGGAACTTAAATATTATGTCCTTCTCGACCAGTTTATGTGCACTTTTACTCTATGTTTGCTTAAATGACAAGTGGCTGCAAGTATTTTGTGAATGTATGATAGTACTTGGTGACCGACGAATCTCCTTGTCGAAGATTTTGTAAGAGACTTTTGATCTCAAATATGACTGAGGTGTTGTCCATATTTGAGTAGGTCTCCTTGGCTGCTTTCCATATTTTTGCAGCAATGTCGTAATACATGAAATTTTCACCAGACTCATTAGTCATGGAGTTGAGCAACCATGTCATAACAAGAACTTTTTCAACTTTCCATTTTTTATGGCTTGGATCAGTCTTTTTTTGGCTACTTATCCTCGCTAGTGATGTAGTCTTCCTTTCCTTTTCCTTGGAGGAAGATGCAGACAGATCTGGACCACTATGTGTAGTTTAGTCCATTGAGTTTGTAGCTAGTAATGATAATTGTTTAATGATGACTGGTGGTGTTTCTAGTCGCTACTGCCTTAGGGTCACATCTAGGATGCTTGGGCTGCTCTGTTTTTCTTCCATAAGAAAACCTTTTTTTTTTCCAGATTAGAACTATAGCTCTGATACCATGTGAATTTGTTGTATTTCTTATTGATTTTGTACATAATAAAATATGGTATAAATAGCCTAGGGAGTACAAGTAAATCAGAAAACTAATTAAATTCAAATTAACTCAATTATTTACAAGAAAGGAAAAATATCATCCGACTATCAATGGTAGTAGAATCTTCCTATCATACAACTAATGAAAGTTGTAGAGCTGTCCCTTAATGGACAAAATTGTAACCAACAATATACATCATTTTCATAAGCAAATTTGGAAACACAGTAAATTTTTGGAGATATTAGGAACATGCAATAGGTTATGTAAAAATAGAGGCCTTTTTGCATTTGGAGAATAAAAAGCAGAATTTTCTATACGCAAGATATTACTAGATTTTCCACTGGCTACTTTTATTTTTGTATGGCTAGTGTAGCAATATTTATGAAATAAATTAGCAGAACTAGGAGTGATTTGATTAGAGGAGCCTGAGTCAGGGTACTAGGCTGGATTGTATAATATCTCAGGGACAGCCATTAAGGCTGAGACTGGTGTAGAGGAATCTACAATACCCACTTGAATTTGTGGTGAAGCAGAGTTAGATTTTGCAGAATTAGGATTAAAGGAGGCTTTAATGTATTGTTCATCAAACCTATGCCAGCAATTTAAGGTCGTGTGACCAAATTTGGATTGATAGGCTTGCCTCATACTGACTTGCACTACTTGAAACAAGAGTGTCAATTTTCTTGGGTTTTTCAATTCGTTCTTAATTGAGTTTATTAATTGAATTATATTACAAGAGTA
Organism: Cicer echinospermum; assembly: GCA_002896215.2. Taxonomy (NCBI): domain Eukaryota; kingdom Viridiplantae; phylum Streptophyta; class Magnoliopsida; order Fabales; family Fabaceae; genus Cicer; species Cicer echinospermum. Next base: position 15,590 of record PGTU02005664.1, read on the forward strand.
ATTGAGTTTATAGACAAAGGATAGGAAGAGAATTGTTAGTTAACTAACTAAATCTGACTAAACACCTGATTTATTTTTGACTAAGTCACTGGAATTTTGGGCCAGCCATTTATGTAGTATAACTAGAGCTGTCAAAAAAGCCCTAAACTGCAAGACTCGCATAATTTTTTTTTATTAAGCCCTTAATATTAGGCCCTTTATCAAAATATTTTTTTAAAGTATTGACCCATTATTTCATGGGGCTTATAGGCTCCCAATATTTTGTAAATTTTTGAGATTTTTTTTTTGAAATATTTTGGAAATTTATTTTCTTCAAAAAACTATCGAAAAAATAAAAAAATATTTTTTTTCTTACAAATATTTTAAAATATTTTTTTTTCTCAAAAAATTGTGAGAAAAATAATAAAAAATTCTCGAAAAAAATCGAATTTTTTTCTCAAATAAAAAAATTATAAATAATTTTTTATTGAAAAAAAAGTCAAAAAAAATTTTATCGAAAAAAAATCGGAATATATTTTTATAGTAAAAACTCGAAAATTGTTATCGTAAAAAAATCAAAAAAATTTTATCGGTGAAAAATCGAAAAAATTTATTTCTCGCAAATAAAAAAATTAAATTTTTTTTTAAAGTGGGTCTATAGGCCCACTAAGTCCACAAAATTTTAGCGGACTTTTAGTGTGGGGGCTTTGTTTTTTGGAGCCTTTTAAAATTATTAATTTTTTTGACTCCTCCAACATGTGGCCCGAGATCAATAATTAGGAGACTTGTCAAATTGACAGCTCTATTTTAAGTTTACAACATAACATCAGCAGACTCTATTATAAGTTTAATTCTAGTTTAATTAGTTTACTATATTGGCTTACTGGTTAAAACAACATTTAATTAGTTTATTTGTTTACATTATGTGTATGCACTACCTGTAGCTTAAATCATTCGTAAATGTGAAAAAATAGTTGATGGTGTATTGATTTAAATGGTGAGTGATAACCGATTTATTTGTTTAATTGAAGTATTAAATTATTTTTTATGATACTTTAAAGGCTATATTGATTTATTTTCGTAGTTTAATGATTAAAAATCGATAATTTTGATTTTTTTTTCCAAATTTTTGAACTAATAAAATAATAATTTGACATATTTTAAATGATATGACATACGATTTCATAACATACAATCATCTATATGTATTAATTATTCATATGTCTTAAATTACAAAAATGAAAGAAAAACATTTGAAGTTGAAAGTTAAGTTTTTAGAGGGTTTTATTACGATTTCTTGAGTGTTAATCATTCTACATCATCCTATCATATGTCAAGTTATTTAAAATATTGTCACATCGCTAGTTTTAGTTAAATATTATAATGAGGGATCAAAATTGTCAGATTTTTGATTTCGTGAATTGATAAAAATAGAGGATTAAAACTACAATTAAGCAAAATAAAAAGATGAATATATGAACAAACTCATAACACTCAAGTTAAAACCATAAAACAACAACACAACACAAAACGACAACATATCTACAAATATGACAAAATTCAAGTGTTTAGAATACTTTTGTCTCTAGATCTTTAACGTTGACAATACCAAAATCATTAATTGAAATATGTAATCGATGAAAACTTATGTCAATCTGAACAAAAACGAACACCGCATAAAGACGAGAACAAATGTCGCATCAAGACAAAAAAATAAAAAACGTCACACTAAGACAATGAAATCACAACAAAAATTTCGAAAGGAAAACTAAATTTATTTGAAAGCCACTTATTTAAATAAAATGAAGGAAGAAATCCATCTAATAAATTAATAATTTGTCTTTGTATTACTTTATTTTTTTGTGAGAATTTTTAGTAATTTTATTTTATCTTTTTGGCATTTTGATATTTGTTGACAACCGATTTTGATCATAAAGTTTTAAAATTAAAAATAAAATCGTAAATATATTTCATTGATAGTGAGTGAACTTTTATCCTTTAGATGTGACATTTACCTATTAGCATTCATAATTAAAAGACTTAATTGCAGTTTTAGTCTCTCTATTTTAGCTGAATTACAAAAGTAGTCCCTTCATTTTATTTCTCTTCAGTTTTGATCCTCAAACAGAAGTTTAGCCCAAAACTTGATGAAGTTTTATTTTTTTGGGTTTATTTAAGTCACACAATGCCTCAAGATCCCGTGATGCAACAATTGTACCTTAAATATATAATAATAAATAGTGCAGTGTGGCTTTAAAAAATGACACTTCATCAAGTTTTAGACTAAAATTCTGTTTGAAGAACCAAAATTGGAGAAAAATAAAATTGAGAGACTACTTTCGTGATTCAGCTAAAATAGGAGACTAAAATTGCAATTAAACCTAATTAAAAATGATAAAATACAAAAAAAATATTAAAAAGGTTTTTGTTTTTGTATTACTAAGGAAAAATTGTTTATTAATACACTATGCTTTGATATTCTGATACCATCCAATTTCACTTTTGGATTAGCTAGCTTTTGGACCCACAAGTTTCCAAGGACCACTACCCTACAACATGCTTGTACCATTGGCTATTTTTGGATACAAGCCAATTTAACTTTTGGGTAGTTTTTACATTTTGCAAATTTTGGCCACACATGGACGAATACCCTACACACATGTAACCGTTTGGTCTCCCATAGGAATCCAAGGCTGAAGGAGTATTAGAATTTGGCGATAAAAGGAGGTTCGAAGAGATGGTTTTGGGAGGGGAGTTTGGGAATAGAGAGCAGGGGTGCCAAACCTAACAAGAGTTTTCTCTCCGTAATAATATTATCACAAAAGTATAAAACCACCCTCTTTCCATCAAGCTTATACCTTCATCATACTTTCTTCGTATATAATTTAACTTTCATGACCACTTTTCATTTATCAAAACTACCAACAAACCACAACTCTCATATGTCTAGGTGAGTGTAATTACAATTTATTTATTTATTTTTTTACATTTCAACACTCAAACACAAGTTCACTAACTGATTCATGATTTAACAATATAATTCTTATGGTTGTGCATGGTTTTTTTTATTTTAAAACCAAACTATATCTATTTTAAAACTCATATATACATTTAGATTTATAACTAAGTCCATTATTTAATTTAAACTTAGTTATAAAATCAATTATAAAATAGTTAAATAACCGGTTTCTAGTTATGCAACCGATTTAACAAAATTCAATTTTAAAATCAATTTTTTTCTCAAAAACCCATTAAAATTTAGTTAGTTTTTAATATTTATTTTAAAACAATTAACCATTACTTTAACAAATTGGGCTAACACATTATTTTTGTATCATAAAGTGCATTAAGGATGATCAACATTTCGTTAATATAATATATTAAAACAAACTCACAAAATGTGTTATAACTATAAATATCATTGACTCAATCTAAACTGTCACACTTTTCCCTTCTCTTAATTAGTTCCTTAGAATAATTCGGATCATGAATTTCAAACACTTCAAATTCATTTTTATCTAGAGTTAGACTGTTCACAGCAACACGAATTCCTAAAATTTACATCTCCAAATCACTCGATCCTCGCTAACAATATATTTAAGATGTGCGCACAAAGCATATGAGAGATTTTGCAAGTTTATTTAATTCCAACATCATTTGATGAGGTATTGTCAAAATGTTAGAACTTTATTTGGCAAGTTTCAAAAAGTGAGGAGTGACACATACGAGAGATTTTGGATAGACGTGCATGTGTAGACAGTGAGCCAAACTTTTGGCGGGACATATAGTTTTTCAATTTTAACTTTTCTATTTCCCATACCAACAAAGTATCACTGCAACTGTAGTGTGTGATATAAGATTGAATTTTGGGTTTAAACCACTTACAAATTCTTGTAAATCTGGATGCTTCACTTGTCGAAAAGAAATTCCATGTCTATAAACATATTCACCAGTAAATATTGCAATTTTTCTTGATCAAACCTAGACACTGAAGGGAAGAAATAGTATGATCTTAAATATTTATTGCATCCAATGTTCTCTTCCTCTTGTTAAATTCACTATTGAGATTTTTCTTACATCCCTTTGAATGTTGTATCATCGTCCCGTTATCACACTTGAGCTTCCTGGTACAATGGTTGCAAATAGATGTCTCATCCAGGTTAGGATCGACTGTGAAATCATTCCAAACAAAAGATTGATTTTTACTACATCTAGTTCTAGGTGGTAACATAGTAGTCGTGTTCGGGATAATTGGTGGAGGAGAAACAAACAAATTTACTATCTCAGGTTGATCACATGTAATGTTACAAGTTGCTGCAATAATAATGAAGATTGTTAATGAACCTACTTGATCCAACTTTACAAGAAAATAATTCAGCCATAATTCACTGGTTGACGAATTTCATTTATGCAAAACCAAGTAAACACAAACAAAGTCATGCAGTAAGAGCTTGAGAATCTACGTAATATTTATAATTTCCTCATTTATTTATTTTATTTTATTATGCATTTAAACACCTAACTAAGGAAATCTTATGTTTAAGAATAAGATTGTTGGGAAAAATAGCATAAGTTCAAAAGAATTAAGACACAATCACAACACAAGAATATAACGTGGAAACTCCAAAACCGGAGAAAAAACCACGGCTGTTGCCTAAACCGGCAACCAGAGAATTAACACTATGTGAAAATTGTTACAACACATAGACTTCTCTCACTCACACCAGACACCCCAATACAACCACACTCTTACAAAGCAAATATTTAAACTAAGTCAGATACAAGCTTAAAGTGCTATTGCTGACTGGTGCATTTGAAAACAAAGGACCAAAACCCAATATATAGCATTGGCCTTCTCCTTATTCTTCCACACTAAAGGATGTGGGACTTGCAATCAACCCCAACAATCTCCACCTTGATTGTAAGAGTTACAGCTTCCGCTTCCATTGTCTTACCGACAATCATACTCCACCATCAAAAGTACACTTCACTTGAAACTAAACAATCCCAAGAATTTTCTCCACTTGGAACTAAACCATTCCAAGAATTTTCTCATGTCGAAACCTAGCTGAAATTTATGGTGCAACTCCCATGTTGGCTTCCAGGAAGTTCTTCAGCCATCGACACATCACCACACACCTTGCATCAATGCCAACCAATACCCGTGTGCTGTTCTGAATCCGCTAGCAATAACTTGTCCTTTTTCATGGTATAGCGGAAATACCATAAGGACAAACTTTATCTTCTAGATGAGATCACCATCATCTCCCCAAACAAGGGAGACCTTGCCAGCACTTGTCTCAGAGTCTTTTTCAGATACTGCTCCACCTGGACAATTTCTCTTCACATGCCCAGGCTTTCCACACTCCCAGCACACCAAATTCTTTGCATGTATCTTCTTCCCATTAGCCCCACTTCTAGTCAGCAACATTGAGCTTGATGAAGTGTTTTCATAATTTTTCATTCTCCTTTCTTCAGAAATAATTTTAGTTGCAACTTCTTCAAAACTCAAACTTTCCTTCCCATACATCAGAACAGGTTTAAGATGAACATAGGAAGGTGGAAGGGACAAAATGAGCCTTAACGCTTTATCTTCATCATCAATCTCAACTTTTATAGATTCCAACTCAGAGACAATATTATTCAAAGTACTAAGATGATCAGAGATTTTCGTACCTTCATCCATGCGCAGATTGTGGAATTGCTCTTTCAACAACAACCGATTTGAGATGCCCTTAGCCTGATATAACCCTTCAAGCTTCTCCCGGAGTTGCTTGGCTGATGACAGATTCTGCACATTCGCAAGAACATTCTTTGCCAAACACAGACGAATTGCACTTGCAGCTCTCAAATCTAGTTCCTCCCACTTGTCGTCCTCCATGTTGGAAGTGTTTCCTTTCAACGCCTTGTGTAATCCTGATTGTATAAGCACATCCTTGACTTGTACTTTCCATAAGCCAAAGTTGATTCTTCCATCAAACTTCTCTATGTCAAACTTCATAACGCTTGAATAAGACATAGCAGCTGCACACAGACTGTAAACCGTGCACCAGGTAAGTTCCCAGGAAAGAGAGGTGGGTCACAACAGACATGCTTAAATACCAAGTCTTTCCTTAGCCAGAACCTCCCTAAACAGCACTTTCACAGTATCACCTTTCCCCTAACAATACCAAGGATAATTCTTTTCTGATGTGGAAGATCAGACAAAGCTGCAACCACAGAGCATACTAAGAAAAATTATCCTACCGAACCTCCGAACCTGGCTCTTGATACCAGTTGTTGGGAAAAATAGCATAAGTTCAAAAGAATTAAGACACAATCACAACACAAGAATATAACGTGGAAACTCCAAAACCGGAGAAAAAACCACGGCCGTTGTCTAAACCGGCAACCAGAGAATTAACACTATGTGAAAATTGTTACAACACATAGACTTCTCTCACTCACACCAGACACCCCAATACAACCACACTCTTACAAAGCAAATATTTAAACTAAGTCAGATACAAGCTTAAAGTGCTATTGCTGACTGGTGCATTTGAAAACAAAGGACCAAAACCCAATATATAGCATTGGCCTTCTCCTTATTCTCCCACACTAAAGGATGTGGGACTTGCAATCAACCCCAACAAAGATAACATGGTTTATACTTTATAGAACTATCATCATCCAACATTCATTGAACTAAAAGATCATACAAAACAATTTCATCAAATATTTTCCACAATTAAAGTGCTATATGGAAGGATGAAGAATGATCTTTTTAACTAACATGACAACAACCAATCACATTTGGAAACAACAAAATCAATTCAAAAGGTATATATTGTGGTTATGTTGGAGCTATAAAGTCAGTTTGACAAAATTACGGTGACACCGTGGTTATGTTGAAGCTACAAAATATAGTTTTTGCCAAAATCACAATGTCACACCGTAATTTTGTCAAACTCATCGCCAATCCAAGCATAAACCAAGTTTATCCAACCCTTCATCATTGTTTGGCCTGCAAAATTTGCTCGCATACATGGCCAATTTCAAAGATTGAAAGCAAGATTAATAGCTTGCAATAAGGGTTAATCTAACCTATTTCTAATCCAATAAGGAATCTTCAGAGACAGCTCCCAAAAGGGTTCCATGCTTAGCTTGGTTGTCTCCAACTAAAGTATACTCGCTCACAAAAGCCTTGCATATCTTGGCAAAAACAAGATTTGTCTTAAGGGCTTCCTCATAAGCAGACCAGTTGTGCTGAAGTGCATATCTAACTATCTCATAGATTGTCCATCCCTACATAGCATTAAGAAACACAAGTCTTAACAGATAAGGAAAACCTCAAGTCTTCAACCCAAAATATAATCAAATTAGTCAAGTAGACAGAATCTTGGAGTGGAGGTGAGTTAGGAAAGTTTGGGATATTATTTTCTCATCGTTAACTTATCATTAATTAGTTAATTTTATTTATATTATAGATTGTGTGCTTGATAATGTAGAGTTATATATTTATTACTATTTTTATTTTTTATATTGAACTTCACACATTTTTATAAAACTAATTTGTAATATTGGATATCTCTCTGTACGCTATATTTGTTTAACTGCCTCTTTTCTTTATTGTTTCTTTGTATTCTCATAAGGGCAGTCTGGTCGATTTCTTTTCCTTTTATTCTGTCTCTTTCACATAAAGAGATTAATGGGCTAATGAGCTTGCTATATTATTTAATCTCTTGTCAAGTAAATAATGCGTAAGTGTTTGAGCTTAATAAAAATAATAATGATTGATAGAATGACATATTTTTGCAAATTACACATCTATTCCTTTTATCTAAAAATAAGAGTAATGATTAAATTTGGTCCCTAAAAAACTTATAAGACCTTACAAATATAATATATTTCAGGGACACACATATAGTTTGAGGTTCAATAGGAATCGATACATTCTACAAAGTTGTAACACCAACTACAATCACAAAGAAAAGCATTACACTGACATAGAGTTTTTTCATAAAACAATTTACCAATAGTAAATTGATTCTCTAAAAACCAAAAGTAAACAATAAGCGCTTATTTGATTGTGTTTTGCTTTTTAGTTTTTGAAAATTATTTTATAAATAAATTTTAGAAAACTGTTTTTAAAAAGAAAATTAAAAAAAAAAATTGTTTAGCAACTCCAATTTTTAAAACAGTTTTTGATTAGAGTTAAAAAAACTAAAAAATAAAAAGTAAAACACAATTTATCTGTTTTGCTTTTTTTAGTTTTAAAAAGTATAATATTAAAAATAGTTTTACAAAACAGTTTTTAAAAACAAGTAACTCAAACAAGTTTTTTAGTTTTTAAATTTTAAAATACTAAAATAAAGTTTTTAGAACGTGAATCAAACAAGCCCTAAAATTCATGATAGTCGAGTTTAGATATTATTAAAGCTATGAGGAATGACCCAACAATAGTCATAAATATCAAAGGTAACATTTTTAATATGTCGATAATAATTAAATGAAAAAAAATCATCATTAAAAAAATTAAAGAAACAAAATATCAATATTAATAAACTTCATCACATGATTGAATCATGTTGTATTTATAATTTAAACCCAATATCATAATAAAGACAAACTTCTATGTTGTATTTTTACATCCAGATCATATAGTGGTTGTTGAGATGAATTAAATGATTGTCTTGATGTTCATGACTATTGTTGGGTCATTCCTTCTAATCTTGATAATATTTCTAAAATCGATTATGTGATGGCATGATTTTAGCTTTATTCTTGGTTTACTGGGAATCAATTCTGAAACAACTTAACAGGTAAAAAGAACATTTGCAAACATTACTCTATGCAAAACGGTATCTACTGAGTGGAATGTCTTTGTCTACTCAGTGGAATGTCTTTGATTGTGTTTGCTGTTGGTGTTGCAATTGAGCTAGTATGATGTACCCATCACTACTCCACATCAAACTTGATCTTGACCTATCCCTAGTCAAATTTATGATCAATTAAGCTCTATCTTCATTTAGTCATTTTAGTGGAGAAAATGATGAACTTAAAATTTAAATACTACTAGAATGGGATGAGCGAGTTATCTACTTTTTATGGATAATATCATTTTATTATTAAGTCGAATACACTACACCAAAATATGAATTTTATAGCGCACCTTCAACAATGCTTGTTAAGTAAAAGTGTTGTTGTATTATATTTTAAAAATATACGGAGGCTAAGACAACACATCTTTGAAAAACGTTAGTCATAGATATTAATAGTTATATATAATAACAAAGCCTTTGACAACGCATTTTTATAAAAGTGTTGTCATAGAGTCAAAATATTTATAATGTTTTTTTCTTTCTATAAACGCTGTTATAGAATCATAAAACATTGTCATAGAGTCTTTTAAAGCGCTTTACAAAAAAGCGCTATCATATGGTCTTTCTAATTTTTTAAGTATATGCATAAAGTAACTAGTTTATTTCACTCCAGAGTTTCTTCAACCTCCCTGCAAACACTCTCTGCGTTTTTTCACTCTCTGTGCGTTTCTTCACTCTATGTGCGAACTCTCCCTGCGAACCCTTTCTGCGCAAACTCTCCCAACCCTTTTCTGTGCGACCAGGTCTCGGACACGACTTCGCCGTCGCATCTCAACATCTCCGCCATCGTAAGTGTCGCTCTTTTAGGGTTTCAATTGCAAATTTTAGGTTCCGATTCAACATTTGGTACCTTGCTTGTTATTGCTAGTGTTCTTGATTTTTAGGGTTTTGTTTCAAATTTTTATGCACTATCATTTTGTATTCAATCAGTGAACTAGTGAAGTTTAATTTACAAATACATGGATATGTGATGTGGATTATATTTTAAACTCTTACTATGATTAGATTTTTTTTTTATACAGACAAATGTTAGTTTGTAATTTGTTAAGGGGGAGATTTGTTAGTAGCAATGATCGAGCTCTAGATCCCATACATAATATTACTAGGCAAGTGTTATTCTTTTATGCATGCAATTTGATAGAATGAAAAAGTGATTGATGTTGTGCTGCAATAGTGCTTTCTGAAATAGAACTCGTTGATAAGAGATAACTACCATTTAAAGTTTGGAACTATATATATTTTCTTCTATACTCTCTTTTAAGGAAGTTTTATATGCATATGTGAATTAAAGTTGTCCTGTTTATCTTATGGTTCAAATTCAAACACTAAGTTGATAAGGGCTACAAATTACTAATGGTCTGCATCTTTTACTCAAGTTTGATTTTGGCTTGGAAAGTGATTGAACAATTCATTACTTTGGTTTTTTGTTATTGTTGAAACTTTGTTATGTGAGATGAAATGTATCCTCAAAGGAGGATCACAGTTCGTGTAAAATACTTGTTTTGAGATAAATTAGTTTATTACAAATAAATTTTTATAATACTTTTTAAATAATCTAACATTTCATAATACTTTTTTATAATATATTTTAATTAATTTAGTAGCTCAGAATTCATCTAATCATCTACTTCCTTGTTCGATAGTTCCAACTTTAGTAACAAATTGAATTTAGTAGTTACTACACTGTTTATGCTGATTTAACTTCATATATTTCAGATCCTACTTGTGTGGTAGTTACTAATTAATTATAATTTAATGAAAGAGAGTTGATAGACTTAGCTGCTGCTACTTTTGGATTGATTAGTGAAGGTGCAAGCATGTTACATTACTCCTTTTTTTATTTTAAGGTTAAAATATATTTTTAGTCTTTGTAAATATGCTTCCTTTTGATTTTAGTTCCTATAATATTTTTGTTTGATTTATAACTTGCAAATTCTAACAAGTTTTAAAAAAGTCATTTATGAATCATTTTTAGTAAAAAAATGGTAACATGATTAATTTTGGATAAAGTGGCACATGGTGAGTGTGTAGTTGTTGTTGACTAAACACTATTTAATATTTTTTAAATTAAAATTCATTTTATTAACTCAATTAATTATTTAATTAAAAACTTAAAACTAATTAATTAATAAACCAATTAAATAATAAAAACTCAATAATTCATCTTCTACTCCTATTTTTTTAATAAAAACTTAACAACCTTCATCTTCAACCCTAATTTCTTCATTTTCAAATCACAAATTCTCATATATGGATCCAAATTCTAAAAATTTTAATCTCTCATTTTTCTTAACGTTGCAGAAGCATATTAACATTGTTTTTATCTATTAATTTTGTTCTGCTCTGCGTTTTTGTAGATCAATATTGCTCCCAAACATTGAATGAACATAAGGATAATGACACAAGGCAAGAGTTACAAGAGCCAGAAAAAGAAGCTCTGGATCCCAATAAATTTTTGACTCCTAATAAATTAAAGAGAGGAAAATTATCTCATAAGGAGAACTTATCTCTTCCGATGTTTAAGATATGGATCTTAAAATTTTTAAGATTTGGATCCAGATATGAGAATTTGCGATTTGAAGACGAAGAAATTAGGGTTGAAGAGAAGGTTGTTGAGTTTTTATTAAAAATTTGGGGTTGAAGATGAAGATTATTGAGTTTTTATTATTAAATTGGTTTATTAATTAATTAGTTTTAAGTTTTTAATTAAATAATTAAATGATTTGATAAAATAAATTTAATTATTAAATATTATCTAGTCAACAACAATTACACAATCACCATTTACCACATCATCCAAAATTAGCCATGTCACTATTTTTTACTAAAAAAGATTCATAAAGGATTTTTTTAAAACTTATTAGAATTTGCAAGGCTATAACTCAAGCAAAAAAAAAATTACAAAGACTAAAATCAAAACGAAATATATTTGCCAGGACCGAAAACATATTTAAACCTTATTTTAATTTTGTCTACAACTTACTTTAATATATATGCAAGTCTGTGTGTATGTGTGATGTGGACTATGTTTTAAACTCTTACTAATTGTGAATTCAAGTTTTCAACAATTTTTCAACCTCAACACTATTTTCTTATCCCTTAAATTCTTGTCGTAAAACATCATGTTTAGTATTTTCATCCTTGATTAAAATTTCCTGTTATGTGTTTGTGTGTTCTCATTGGACCCTTCCATAATCGTATTAAATACTATTTTTCTTTTAATTTTGACTTGTACCATTACTACAATCCACAATTAATGCAAGTGCAATTCACATTCTCAAATACTATGGTTATGCAAAAACTTATGTGAATGCAACACAATCTTATGTTAATGTGAAAGATGTGACATTGGTCCACATTATTGTTTATGAGACAAACTCTGCTTCTGATAGACACATTTGTTATGAAACTTATTTGCATCGTGTTCAGGTTAATTATTGAACTTTTGACTAAGTATATTCCTGAATATTTTGATCCCTCATGGAATGAGAAACCTATGTTTGGTGCAAATACATATTTTTGGTTAATTTATACTGATAATCTCTAAATATATTTAATGCTTTTTGGTTTCTTTGCATTACTAAGGTATGGTTCAAGGGAAATTAAATATATGGATGTAGTTTGTGTGAATTAGACATAATTACATACCCCTATATGAACTGATACTAGTTACTACACTGTTTATGCTGATAAACTACTTGACACTTCCAGGTTCACACTAAACGAGTATCTTTGTTTTGAAGTTACCCTTTTGATATTATTGCAAGAAATTAATTCATTTGGCTGCAACATTGAAGGTGGAAGAGGTAATTTATTATTATTATTATTATTATTATTATTATTATTATTATTATTTCTTTTTGATATGTAATGGAGTGACGAAAGTTCCTCCGTAAAGTGTAAGTATATTATCACTTTAATTTTTTTATTATTGCCTTTTAAAAATGATAATAAATTTATCTTTATACTACATGTATCATGTATGTTAAGATAATCTAAAACAATGTTCATCTCAAGAGGGAGATTCAACAATTTAGTTGAAGGGACATACTTAATAAGGTATTTGGTGTAACTCCAAAAACTATTTTTCACATACAAATCTGAGAATACTATATGTGCTGCAAAATAACAAGTTGCATATTTGGTGAAAACGATAAAAAAAAGCATCACCAGAGAACGTAACAGTTATATAGACTTTCCTAATGAAAATGGTAGTTGCAACATTGTTCGTAAAAGTTTTCTAGAGGTAATTACTTACTTAATGAATTAAAAATTCATTCAATCTAATTGTTTTATATACTAAGTACATGAACTGATGTATATATTAACATTTGATATATGGTATGTCATCTTGTGTGCTCTAATTATCTTCTTTTACTTATTGCATGGTTCGAGAAGTAACACTAAATATTACACCATAATTCGATTCCTGTTTGTCACGTTAAAGTTTCACGGTCCAAAAATCTTGTTGGCATAAATATGGTAAGTTAAAAGCATTATTACTACCAATCATGTATTTTGTACATATATAATTATTTATTGAATAACTAATTTCTTTATTTTCACATTTATTTGGATTCTTGTAAATTCTACAAGGAATGATAAGAAGGTTCATCCTTACAGCGAGTCGGTCACCAAAAAAACTTTTTAGTTAAAATAATATCCTTTATTTGTTTATGTTTTGGATTGGAACAAATTACTATAATTCGACCTCTCTTGTAGATCAATCGACATTTTTCACAAAATTTTACGAACATAGATTGTTACTTTCGTACGTATTACTCTTTAACTAAATGTCGAACTTATCTATTTACTTAAATTGTGCCGCTAAAAACAAATTGAAGGTCTAAGTAAATTAACTAACCAACTTCATTTTTTCAGATTCAATTAAAAGCTATGGAAAAGATCGAGAAAGTTAAGCCAAAAAATAAATCTGTCGTATACTGGTCCGTGAAAAATCAGTTGCTTCTCTTAAAATTAATCATCTATGTAGTTAATAAAGAGCACATATATGAAATTCTGAAACATGATGAGCTGGTGCGGGTGTCATCAACATCTACATTAAGTGATGTAAAATACTTTATTTGAGATAATTTTTTTTACTGGCATCATTGTCACATTTATTAGTAATTAATCTCATTTTATATTTTCAACTAAGGTATTTGGATGAAATGTTGGTGTGACTGTGACTGCACCAATTGACAGATAAATTTTAGTTCTTATCTTCGCATAAGATATCCATGTTTCAACTTGATCAAATTAGAGTAAGAAAAATGTTTTTGATCTAGTCGTGGAAATAAATAAAATGATAAGTCGTTTCTTGCGCCATATAATTTGGGCTTAATAGATATTATTTCTCTATATTATTTAATTCATGATATCTTATCAGTTGTAAATAAATTTGTCAATCAAATATTTGTTGTTTGTAGACAACATTGAATGTTGTTTGTAATCAATGTCATCTCAGAAATTATATATTATTTGGATCCAAATACAAATATTAGATATATTATTTTTCTCTATATATTATTTTGGATATTATTTTCCGCGTTCAGAGGAGTGCTACAATATTGAAGTATAAGTCAAGCAACATCACATGTGTTCTGAGATAAAGGTTTGAAATAATAAATATTGTTTTACTTATATACGTTTTAAATTTTTATTATAGAACTTAATTATATACCTTTAAAATCGATGCATAACTATATATTGACATGCATTTTTATTTTACAAGCCTTCGCCTTTAAATTTTCTATTATAGAACTTAATTATATACCTTTAAAATCAATGCATAATTATATATTGGCATGCATTTTGTTTTATATTGCAGTGTCTTCGCCAAGTTTACAACATAGAATGCGGGTACTATATTTTGGGATTCATGAAGGAGATTGTTTCTATAAATCAAAGTATAATTTCAGAAATAGTATGTTTTTTTCATTAAATTTTTATTTTCATATATAAATTACTTATATATTTAATTCTAACTTATTTATGTTCAAATATTATATCACACATAGTACTTTAACAATTGTTAGTCAACTTACTCTGAAAGTGACCTAACTGAAATCAAGAAAGACTGGTGTCAGTATGTGCTCGAATTGAGAGTTATATAATTCGTTATTAGGTGAGTTTCACATTGTATTTTTTTGTGTGAACTGAGAATTATTATAATTAATTCATTTTATTTTATTTTATTTGTTACAGTAGGATTAAAGTAAGAATTTGCTATTGTGTTGATGATCTTGGAAAAATTAATGTTGCTAGAAATTGTTATTGTGTCAGTATGTGTTTGATGTTGATGACATATATTTTGGGTTTATAGTTAGATACTTATGGAGTTTGATCATAAATATATTGTAGAACATAGAGATTGAATGAAAATAACATGGAGTTTGAACATAAATGTATAGTTAGATAATGATGAAATTTAATTATAAATGTATTGTAAATAGAGTTTGAATGAACAAATAAGATTTCTGAAAAAATAGCATCCATATATGAGTGTTTTAAACATCAAACTTGATCTTGATCTATCCCTACTCCAATTTATGATCAATTAAACTCTATCTTCTTTTAGTCATTTTAGTGGAGAAAACGATTAACTTAAAATTTAAATACTATTAGAATGGGATAAGCGAGTAATCTACTTTTTATGGATAATATGATTTTATTCTTAAGTTGAAATTCATTTTGTAGCAAAGGTTATATAACATAACCTAAATTATTTATATATTATAGATGTTTGATCAACACAGATTGATAGTTTCAACCATTGTTAATATCTTACGATATAGTTTTAAGGGAATCGTAGAATCGAAGAAGTTAACTAAAAAATATTGTTAACTTATTCTATGTTTTTTATATGTTGTATACCTTATAGCTTATAAACATTTACAATTTTATATTGAAAAACCTTAATAGATTATAAAACACAACATTTGATATACTTTGGATTCTGCATCAGTTCTAATTCTTGATGTTTTTCTTGAATCATTTTTTCTAATGTAAAAAAGGTTTACATGTTCATAAGAATTCAATGACTCAATGCGACACAACTTTGAAAAATGAGATGCAACTAAGATGTCACGACTTATGCAAGATGCAAGAAATGATTTGGAAAATACCCCAACTTGAATTGGAGTGAATGTGGGACCAATTAAAGACACAATTGTTTGAAGTTATAAAAAAAAACTAAAATAAATAAATGAAATCGTAACTCTATGATCGGCTCATCTCTTCAAACTACTAGATCTTCAACATTGGATTATTCCTTTTCTATTACATATTATATAATTTAACTTTAACAATTAATGGCATTAAGGTTTACTTTATAATTTAAAGAAAGTGGAGAAAGTAGAAGGTCCAACCTTGAGTGACTTTTATTTTCGCCCTCATTGAAAAAAGATCAATGTTTGAAAGATGTTCATGCACAATCTACTTATGTAAGCCCTTAATTGTTAAGTATTGTGAACTACTTATGAAATCATTCAGCAACTCAATCTGCTTTAATAATTCAATTGATGTAAAGATGTTTATTGACAAATTCTGTTTGTTAAGCTCATCTCTTAAGCCGCTTGAAAACTAATTGATAATGCAATTTATATGAAGAAACTTATCGACAAATTTATATTTTATTTTAGAAATTTTAACACAAAATGCTTGGTATTTTCTCAAGCTGCAATTTAGTTTCAAGAGACACTACGCGAAAAAACGGCTTTTACAGCGCTTTTTTTAAGCCATTTACAGCGCTTTTTCAAAAAAATAAGCGCTGTGGAAACGAGCGCTGTAAATGATACAACAGCGCTTTTATAAAAGCGCTATAAAACATGTAAATACAACGCGCGCTTGTTATGCACATTTTACAGCGCTTCTTCACAAAAAGCGCTGTAATATGCACCCCGTCATATGAGTTATGGGTGTGCATATTACAGCGCTTTCTCACAAAAGCGCTGTAATATGCCCACCCATAATTTCATATATGGGCGTACATATTACAGCGCTTTCTCGAAAAAGCGCGCTGTAATATGCACCCCGTCATATGAGTTATGGGTGTACATATTACAGCGCTTTCTCGAAGAAGCGCTGTAATATGCCCACCCATAATTTCATATATGGGTGTGCATATTACAGCGCTTTCTCGAAAAAGCGCTGTAAAATGCCTACCCATAATTTCATATTATGGGTCTGCATTTTACAGCGCTTTCTCGATAAAGCGCTGTAATATGCCACCCATAATTTCATATTATGGGTCTGCATTTTACAGCGCTTTTCTTGTACATAATACAGCGCTTTCTCACGGAAGCGCTGTTGAAGGTGCACCATTAAAGCGCTTTAGAACAACATTTTACAGCGCTTTTTAAAAAAAAGCGCTGTAAAATGTGTTATTTTTTTTTTTTTAAACGCTGTAAATTAATTATTTGAAATGAAAAATGCTTTTTAGCTTTTTATGGCACTTTTTTTAAAAAACGCTGTCTTTTATCATTGTACCCAAAATTATTTTTGATCCAAAATCACTTCACAATCAGTAGAACAGAACATATTACAGACAATCAGTAGAACAGAACATATTATAGACAATCAGTTCACACAATCAATAGAACATAAATCAGAACTCTGTAACTTTTTTAACATATATGTAACTCTGTAATTTACAACCTAAGTAACTACATTCAGATACATATATACAACCTAATTTACAACCTAATTACCTACATTCAGATCCATTATATAATAACTAACAGATCCATTATATGCATATATTGTGTCCTATGATCATTTACATATAATAACTAACAGAATATACATTATATGCACTAGCTACCATATAATATTCAGATCCCTTGCCCAGCACAAGCTATTTCCAGAAAATCAAATAATTTTCATGTCAAGCACGTACTGACACCATTCTTCCTTTAATTCCATCAGATCTTCCTCAGAATATGATGGACTGGAATTGGCAAAGTACTGCAATATAAAAATTGAACATATTATATTAAGTTAGTATCAAATATATAGATAATTTATATATGAAAATCATATAATGCAAATACCGTACCGTTTCTGGGATAATAGTTTTATTCTTCTCAACAATCTCCTTCATGAATCTCAATATGTAGTACCCACAGTCAATGTTATTTGTTTGACGAGGGCACTTTATTGAGATCCATGTAATGTTATTCGACTTCTGCTTCGACACTTTAGCACCTCTTTGAGCTCGATAAACTTTTAAGGCACTATCGAATGAATAAATGTGATTATTAGAGCATGAATATTTATATATATATAATATATATATATATGTAAGAAATAAATGAATATTACTTACGTGTCGAGCATATTCTTTATTCCGGGGTGATTGGTGTAATCGCCGTGCACGGGATCCAAATAGTATATCACTTCAGAGACCGCATTGATTGCAAATAGCACCCAATGTGCCCTACAACAACAAATAATTGGTTAAGCAATTTTGTTTATAGACAACTAATAAACTAAATTCTCATCAATTAAAAAAGATAAAATTACGTACCCTGAATTATATGGTGCCAAGAACAATTTATCACTTTCTTTATTTCTTAAAAACATATCTACAATGTAGTGTTTTACATTGTCTGGATCGAGTTTGAACATCGACATCTTATGCGGAGACAAGAATGAGTATTTATTTGACAGATTCCTCGTGCACACGACCTTCTCGTACAAAAACCTTCAATGAAAATTTTAAACTAGATTAATTACCAATACATTTAATTAATTACAAATAAATGCAATTAAAATATTTTTTACCTTATGTACAAGCTGATTACAGTAACACTCAGCTCCTTATGTTCGAGAAGATCGTACATTTGCTCCTTTTCGAGGTATTCAATATACTCATCTCCAAAGATGTCTTGATTCATTTGTACAATGGGCGAATCGTTGCTGCTGCCCATGTTCCTTTTTATTTGGATGTCAAGACACGCCCCGTATTTACCAAGGCGTGGCTGACTTTTATTAGGAGCAGCAGCAGCAGCGACCGATTTTCCCGATCCAGATTTTTTGTTGCTGCAAGTTTTGCAGCTTTATTACCCTCCAGCCTTTGTAGTTTGGCAGCCCTATTAACCTCCAATTTTTGAGGTCTGCTGCCTTTTTTTGGCTGTAGGGGTGGTTTATTTATTTGGACCTACAAAAATGAGGTAAAATGTTAGTTTATTGAATCTGAAAAAATAAAAACCTTAGGCAATAAATGTGACAAACCTTTTCGGGAGATGTAACTGATTTGTCCTTGGGAATCTTTTTTTCGAGGGCAACAAGGTGTGTGGGCCATGCCACGTAACTGCCAATAGCGTCGCTTAAGAACTTCATATCTCCATCGTTGTCCGGTATGGGCAACGGTGCAGTTGGTTCGAAAGCAACCGTAGGCGATACTTTGACATGGCCGCGGGGATCGGAATATTGTGCAATACTTCTCCCGAAGTATTGTGCAATATTCCTTTTCCCACCTTCCGTTGAGTCGGCGAGGATAAGTATAGGACACATGTGGTGACACCCTACATCAATAGTTAAAACATAAGTACAGTTAATATATAAGTTTGTTTAAACATAAGTAATTACATAAGCAAGTAAGTAGTAAGTAATTAATTACCTCGGGAATACGCTTCAAACCAACGTTGCAACTCCCGGTTTCACTCTCCATTTGTATTTCAGGTTGGAGCTGAACCGGAAGTTGCTTGTCTTTATTCGTATTCACCAAGAGTGCCACTTGCTCCGACAAGATTCTGAGCTTCTCTAATACTTCCTCGTTGGAAGGTTTTTGGCGCTTCTCTTGAGGAAAAAAGCTTTTGGGAGTTACGCCAAATCCTTTCCCCTCACTCGACCGGAATACTCAGGGACATTAAACACTTTCCCAAGAATGTCCCTGCACGTATCCTTGTTGCCCTCTTGAGTTGCAGAACTTTGTTCAATAGTTTCCTAAAATACATGTAACATTAAAAAGATAAGTTCAATAGCATTTTTAAAATACAATATTAAAAAATATTAAAGTGATAATATACTTACACAAAGTTCTACAACTTTCTTGACATTTTCATTATCAACCACTCCATCTTTGTTAACACGCGCTTCCTTCCATAAGATATGACGACCCAAGGGTTGATCGGCTTGGGTGTCTTTTCTCTATTCGTTAAAATCATAAACAAAATAATACAAATTAGTTACACACTATAGTTTATAATACAAATTACAAGTGATGTTTAATTACTTACAATTTTTTGTTCAAGGCGTGCATATCCCATACGTGATTTCTTGTATGGGTGTTTTGGGTTGCTTGCCCGTTCGCGATTTGCCGTACTAATATTCTATATAAAAAAAAAAATGCAATTGTGTAAAAATTTAAAATACGCTACGAATATGAATAATAAAACACAAATGCTAATAAATTAATAACTTACGACAAACGCCGGGTCAGAACGTTTGGAAACAAATGCACTCCATTCATCCTTTGATATATAATGTTGATATATCTTTGGAGGTTCAGCATTTGTGTTTCCTTCTCTATCTTTTAGATAGAAATTTGAGAGATGGGATCTAAATCCACGATGGATTTTCCCAGCAACTCTCAAAACATATGACTTTCGTTCCTCATCAAGAACAAAAGTGGTCTGCAATGAAAACAATCATAAGTAATGTATTTTACAGAAAAAACATTATAAATGACAAAAGAGTAGATCAAAATATTTACCTGAATGTCATTCCAGATGATATCTTTGGCATCCTTCAACGCCTTATCTCTCCAGTTGTCTATTGTTATTGGGACATTTTGACGAACAACAGCCCCAATGTAGCTTACAAACATGGAGCTGTTGGGGTCAACTGGCTGACCACTCTCGTTCCAGCCAACCTAATAAACTCATATAGTAAGTACATGCCCTAAACCCTAAAAAAAGATAAAAAAACACACAGCAAACAGAGTATATATAGTATACCTCAAATTTAATGCCACTGCTCCGTGCTTTAATCACCCTTTGCATGATAGTTGCACCACGTTTGACTTCTTTTTCGTAAGTCTTAGAGGTGCCAACTTCTTCATTTTGAACTTCTAAATCTTTGTTTGTATCCATTTAACTACAACAAGTTCAACATGCACTTTAGTATAACATCAACAAGCTCAACATGGATCATGCATTATTATAAACAAACTCAACATGTATCAGTATATCTTAAAAAAGCTCAACATGCATTTTAATGATTACAAAAAATTTATAACATCAATACCTGAATAATGATGGTTCGAAGAAAGACGAAATGCAAAGAAAAGAGGGTTTGCAGAAAGTTCACTGAAATATGGTTCACAGAAATACGGTTTGAAGAAATACGTAATGAGGGTTACGTATTTCAATGAAAATATATTGTGTGAAATGGGAGAGATGATCTTGGATGGAAATAAGGTTCGAAATGAAGGAGATGATCGTGGAAACAACGTTCGTAAAGGACGGGATGATAGGGTTTGCAAAAGAAGAGAAGAAATGAAGGTTGAGATGAAGGTTACGTAATGAAGAGGAAACTGAAGAGGTAACTGTTATATATACGTAACACTTTTACAGCGCTTTTTATAAGCCTTTTTACAGCGCGCTTTTTTTGTAAAGCGCTCTAAAAGGCTTCTTTAGTTAAATTCTTAAAAGGCTCTTTTACAGCGCTTTTGAAAAATAAGCGCTGTAAAAGACCTCCGTGTGTTATTATGTTATTTGAATGCCTTTTACGCCTTTTACAGCGCTTTTGTCAAATAAGCGCTGTAAAAGACCTCCGTGTGTTATTATGTTATTTGAATGTTTTTTAAAGCCTTTTACAGCGCTTTTTACACATAAGCGCTGTAAAATGTCTCTTTATGTTAATTTTAAGAGGCTCTTTTACAGCGCTTTTTCCAAATAAGCGCTGTAAAAGACCTCCGTGTGTTATTATGTTATATTAATGTTTTTTAAAGCCTTTTACAGCGCTTTTCCACATAAGCGCTCTAAAATGTCTCTTTAGGTTAATTTTAGAAGGCTCTTTTACAGCGCTTTTTCCAAATAAGCGCTGTAAAAGACCTCCGTGTGTTATTATGTTATATTAATGTTTTTTAAAGCCTTTTACAGCGCTTTTTCACATAAGCGCTCTAAAATGTCTCTTTAGGTTAATTTTAAGAAGGCTCTTTTACAGCGCTTTTTCCAAATAAGCGCTGTTAAAAGGCCTTATTGTTTTTGTGTTTTGTTATGTTATTTTTTAAAGCTCAACATGCAAAACCCACATAGTAGTAACTGGTCACCACCAAAATCCCTTCATCTTCACCAAACTCTTCTCCTTTTATGCATCTTCTTCACAAACATCAAAGCTTACTCTTTCACAATTCAATCTCCACCTCAACACCCTTTTTATCTCTTTACATTCTCTTTCCTTCTGAAATCGAAACTTGGTATTCAGGATCATTGCCATGTTGCGAAAAATGGGTTTGTGTCTGATGTTTTTGTTAACAATGTGTTTTTGGGTATTCCCATGATGCGTACAAGGTGTTTGATGAAATGGGTTAATGTCTGATGTTTTTTTGGATTCCCATGATGCGTACAATGTGTTTGAAGAAATGGGTTTGTGTCTGATGTTTTTTGAATCCCATGATGCGTACAAGGTGTTTGAAGAAATTAGGTGTCTGATGAATATTATTTTTAAAGCCATTTGACAGCGCTTTGGCAAACAAGCGCTGTAAAATGTCTTTTTTACTCACTTTCAAAAGAGTCGTTTACAGCGCTTTGTGTGGAAAGCGCTGTAAAAGGTATAACACACTCATTATTTTATTTTTAAAATGATCGTTTACAGCGCTTTTTCCAAATAAGCGCTGTAAAAGACCTCCGTGTGTTATTATGTTATATTAATGTTTTTTTAAAGCCTTTTACAGCGCTTTTCCACATAAGCGCTCTAAAATGTATCTTTTAGGTTAATTTTAGAAGGCTCTTTTACAGCGCTTTTTCCAAATAAGCGCTGTTAAAAGCCTTATTGTTTTTGTGTGTTTTGTTATGTTATTTTTTAAACAAGCTCAACATGCAAAACCCACATAGTAGTAACTGGTCACCACCAAAATCCCTTCCTCTTCACCAAACTCATGTGTTTTGTTTATTGTTTTATTTTATTTTTGTGTTTGGTTTATTTGGGTTGGGATGACATTAAAAACCTTTTTATCAGTTCAGTTCAGAAAATAAATTAATCAGAACTTAGTATAAAACACTCAATTCAGATTACATGCATGAATTATTAGAAATGACTATGAGAATCTCTCTGTTCAGTTCAGTTCAGTTCAGTTCAGAAAATAATTTAATCAGAACTTATTATAAAACACTCAATTCAGATTACATGCATGAATTATTATTGACTGAGAATCTCTCTGTTCAGTTCAGTTCAGTTCAGTTCAGAAAATAATTTAATCAGAACTTATTATAAAACACTCAATTCAGATTACATGCATGAATTATTAGAAATGACAATGAGAATCTCTCTGTACAGTTCAGTTCAGTTCAGTTCAGAAAATAAATCAATAAATAAAACAATTAAACATATATATAAGTTCAGTTGAATCAATTCAGATTACATGCATATTTACAATAACACAGTTCAGATTACATGCATAGCTTATATAAAAACAATTAAACATATATATACATTAAGATGCCCTTCTTCTTTTCCTGGTGACATTCACATTTGTTTGTCCATTTACAATACGAAACGATGGATTAATCCAAATTCCCTCATCATGATCATCTCTAAGATATAAACCATCATCAGTTGAATCAATTTCATGTGGTTGTTGTGATGTTGCAAATAAAAGATCATTACCAACATCTTCATCATTATTGTTATCATCACTTATTTTATTGGTCGATAGGACAACAGACCATTTATCATTAGAAGGATCAGTGACATAAAACACTTGTTGAGCTTGCGACGCTAAAATAAAAGGCTCGTCTTTGTATCCCACCCTATTAAAATCGACAGCAGAATCCTGACTCATCAATCCGAACGCCATTATTATTATCGACCCACTTGCAACCAAATATAGGAACACGAAACGAAGTGTAGTCTAACTCCATATGCGCTCGATAACCCCAAAATATGATAGATTTGCATATATTGGGTTTTTGTCTTTTGCACTTGAGACATGCATCGCTTCAGCTACGAGAGTGACTCCACTATTTTGCATAGTGGTCTGATCATCTTGTTCTTTGGTATAAAATGTGTAGCCGTTAATAACATAACCAGTGTAAGAAAAGACATGTAAGCTCGGACCATTTGCTAGCCACCTCAATCTATTTGAAATTGATCCGGGGTCTATATCAAATTTTGACATTATGTGATTTTTTAACCATGTTACAAAACTTCGATTGTGCTCTCGAGTTATCCAATTTTGATTCCTATTCATGTTCAAACGAGATAACTGATCAATGTGTATTGTAACATACGGTTGAACCTCATCATCATTGTGCAGAACATACAATTTGTGCCTGCTCCCATTCTGTCCTTGATATAGTCAGTAGTCTCCTTCCAGTTATCCCTTCTCCTGATAGTCTTCTTCCCGAATGACGAGACATGGGAAGCCCTATGGATTCAACATTGGACAGATATTCAGTACAAAATTCAGCAGCCTCTTCAACAATGTATCGTTCAGCAATACAACCTTCTGGTCGACTTCTACTTTTTACGTACCCTTTTAATATTTTCATATATCGTTCTATCGGATACATCCATCTCATATAAGCTGGCCCACAAAGTTGTGTCTCCTTAACCAGATGAACAGTAAGGTGAACCATTATATCAAAAAACGATGGTGGGAAATACATTTCAAGCTCACACAAAGTAACAACAATTTCCCTCTGCAATGTCGGTAATTTCTGAGGGTCGATCACTTTACTACAAATTTCCCTGAAGAAGAAACATAATCTAGTTAAGGCTAGTCGAACTTTTTCAGGTAAAATGGAACGTATACCTATTGGTAGCAAATGCTCCATTATAATATGACAATCATGGGTCTTCAAACCTTTTAACTTGAGGTCTTTCATACAAACCAAATTTTTAATGTTCGAAGAGTATCCTTCTGGAACTTTAACTTCGTGTAGAAATTTACATAAAACAATTTTTTCCTTTCTAGATAGAGTATGAGCGGCTGGAGGTAGATATGTGCGATTTCCTTTCTTTACTGGAGCCAGTTCATTTCTTATTCCCATATCGACCAAGTCCAATCTTGCATTGACGCCATCTTTAGACTTTCCTGGAACATTGAGTAACGTACCAATAACACTTTCAAATACATTTTTCTCAATATGCATCACATCGAGGAAATGTCTTACATACAATGACTTCCAATATGGCAATTCAAAGAAAATTGACTTTTTCTTCCACCCAGTTTTCACCAGCTCTCCCGCAAAAGGTTTGCCAAATTTATTGGTCAAACCTTGTACTTTTTCAAGTATTTGATATCCAGTCGGTGCTAAAGGAGCTTTACCTTCTCTGATTTTCCATTGAATGCATTTCTCCACCAACGATACTGATGACTATAAGGTAAAAATCTACGATGTCCAAGAAACACATTCTTCTTACAATGTTTCAACCGCATCCAATTTGTACTCTCTTCACATATAGGACATGCACACTGACCTTTAATGCTATATCCTGATAAATTACCATATGCTGGAAAATCATTAATTGTGCCGAACAACATAGCCCTCAAATTGAAACACTCTTTCCTATACCCATCATAAACTTCCACACCTGTCTCCCACAGAATTTTTAAATCTTCAATTAAAGGAGTCAAGTATACGTCGATATCATTCCCCGGTTGTTTGGGTCCAGAAATTAACAGAGACAACATCATAAACTTACGCTTCATACATAACCATGGAGGTAAGTTATATATTACCAAAATCACAGGCCACGTGCTATGTGAGATGCTTTGAAGACCATGTGGATTCATTCCATCAGTAGAAAGTGCAAGTCTTAGATTTCTTGACTCTATCCCGAATTCAGGATACTCGTGATCAATTTTTGCCCATTGTGGGGAATCTGCAGGGTGTCGAAACATTCCATCTCTAATTCTTTCATCTGCATGCCATGTCAAGTGTTTTGAATCTTCTTCACTGCGATACATGCGCCTAAATCTTGGTATTATAGGAAAATACCACACAACTTTTGCTGGAGTAGATTCTTCTTCTTATATCGAGAGACATTGCATTTCGGACACGCCTTAAGTAGTTCATATTCGTTTCGAAATAAAATGCAATCGTTAGGACACGCATGAATCCTTTCGTAACTCATTCCAATAGAACACAAAATCCGTTTAGCCTCGTAGGTCGACTGGGAAGTTCATTATCATCTGGCAACATATCTTTTATGAGTGTTAATAATTCCGTAAAGCTTTTATCAGACCATCCATTACGCTTTTTAAGTTGTACAACTTTAATATCGCTGACAGTCTTGTGAATTTAGTACAACCATTATATAATTCTTTCTCTGCATCACTCAACAAACTTTCAAACATTTAGGACAATCTCGAAGATCTTCTTCAACTGCTTTTGCAATCTCATCAACTCGGTCCGGCTCATATGTATCTGTATCGAAATCAGTTGAAGCATATGTAGAACTATTCTCAAAATTAATGTTTCCTTTTTTTTTCTCACCATGTCTTATCCAACATGTGTAGCTTTGATCAATTCCATTACATACTAGATGTCCTTCTAATTCATCTTCTCTAACACGTTTTCCAAAACAACATTTTAAACAAGGACAAACTACTCTATTTGGATCTTTTGCATTCTTCACTGCAAACTTAACAAACTCCTTCACTCCAATTTCATACTCTTTTGACAATCGATTGGCTGAAATCCATTTCCTATCCATATTATACCACCTATATAAATGCAGTAACAAAAATAATAAGCTTTCAAAACATATCAACAAGTTTCAAAAGAAACCAATATCAACTAAAAATTTCAAAACAGAACAGATCATGTGGTATGAGTTTTTGACAATTTTTGACAATTTCAAAACAGAACAGATCATGTGTAAAAAAATACCTTAGACAACGTAGATGGCCGCACAGTACGTAGAGGATATTAGGGTTCGCAACGTATATAATTATTTGACAGACGTAGAGGATATGAGGGTTTCCAACGTATATAATTATTTGAAAGAGTATGTAGAGGATTCATGAGGGTTTCGCTTGTATATAATTATTTGAAAGATGTATTTTACAGCGCTTGTGAAAAAAGCGCTGTATATAGGTAGTTAAATTCAATGAAAGCGCATGTGTTTTACAGCGCTTGTGAAAAAACGTTATATGACCTCTACAGCGCTGTTTTACAGCGCATTTACATAAAAGCGCCGTGTAACTAGGTTCCGTTATTTTTAAAATATATTACAAAGCCGCTTGTGTTTAGAAAGCGCTGTAAATGGGCGCTGTTAAATGTCATTTCTGGCGTAGTGAGAGAATGAAGCTTAATACTCAACCAACCAGGACATGACATCTAATTTGAATATATGGTTAGATAAAGTAGGATTGAAGAGAAGGGAAAAATGTTTGTCTTAGTTATATCCACATCTTGATTGTCTTTAAGTAACCAACAATGGTTTTATGCTAATCCAAAGAGATGATGCTTTGAAGAAGTCCAAACAGGTGCAAGAGGTAGCAAATGAGCCAACAATTGAACCGACAAGAGAAGAGACGATCTAGAAACGATAGAAGTACCATTCTTATGCACATAGAGAATTTGTTGATCTTTTCGTTATGTTTACATCACAATCAACAATTAAACAAATAAGATAGTGAGGTGATGACATTGGTAATGTTTATTTGATTATTTTTATATTTAATTTTTTTTTGGTTTTATGTACTTGTTTATCTTTTTAGTTTTTTTTTTTTGGAACCATGCGTTAATTTAGTAATTTCTTATGGTTTGTGACATGATATAAACTTTTATTAAAATATTTAAAATTGATTTAATATTTGTTTGAATTTCTAAT
Organism: Cicer echinospermum; assembly: GCA_002896215.2. NCBI lineage: Eukaryota > Viridiplantae > Streptophyta > Magnoliopsida > Fabales > Fabaceae > Cicer > Cicer echinospermum. Next base: position 43,441 of record PGTU02005664.1, read on the forward strand.
GTTACCATTAAAGAACTTAATATTATAAAACTTAAATAATTATGTTTTCATTTGTTTCTAATTTGAAGTTTAATATTCCATAAACTAATTTAAATAAAAAATAAATAAATAAAACTGTTGTAGAATTATTTTCAGGATTTAAATACTAATTGATTTTGGGTTTGAAATGATGGGATTCTAAATAGATTTTCTAGAGTTAAAATTATTTAATGGTTTGAATGACTAGATTCTAAATCTGAGAGAGGAAAAAGTGTGGGTTTATCATGTAGTAAATGTTGAAAATCTGTATTTAATACTTTGAAATCATCCATTTCTCCATTTTGTTGTTGGTTGATTATACTATGTTAGAATTGAGGGATATGGGTTAAATGGAATAACAAATTACTAGTTTTAATTTTTCCTACCTTTCTGATGTATTCTCCTCGGATTCTTATTTATTTTGGTTGTCTCTAACTCTCTTTATTATGGTTGCATCTGATATCTTTACTTGGTTTTCTCTGATCTATCTTTACTCTGCTATTTAATAATTCTTTTTCTGGCGTCCTCTGATTCTGATTTACTCTGGCTGCTCAATTCTTCTTTATTTTGGTTACCTTCTATTCATTTTAATTCTTTGCCTTTGATTCTTCTTTTTTGGATGCTCTAGCTCTTCTTATTATGTATGCCTCTATTCTGCTTTACTCTGCTACCTCTGATTTTTTTCTTTATTTGGCCGCCTGATTTCTTCTTTATTATGGTTGCTTTTGATTCTTCTTTACTATAGTCATCTCTAAATTTTTATTCTCGATTCCTAATTCTTTCTTTATTTGGATGTTCTCTGATCTTCTTTATTTTGGCTTTCCTCTAATCTTTCTTTATTTTGGCTGTCTTCGAATCTTCTTCTTATGGTGTCTTTGATTCTTCTTATCTAGCTACCTTGAGTCTTCTTCATTATGGTTCTCTTGATAAGTCTTTTCTGAGCAGGTTGCCCTGGTCCAGTTTTCCTCTGATCTGTTGCTCTGTACAAATTTCATCTACCGACTTCCCTCTGGTCCCAGTCATCTCTTGACGAGTTTCCTCTAGTCCAGCTTTCCTCTGACTGGGTTGCCTTATGCCTTATTCTTATTTTCTATGAATGACAGTTTAAGGTGGTAATGAGATTATGGCATTGCATACATGAATTCTATTAGCATGTATACATTAATCATGTGATTGGTCCAAAGAGGTTAGAAGGGACATGAGGATTTTTTAGGCACGAAACAATAAGTAAAGGAAGAAATGAACGTTCGATTGGTTATGGTAGACCAACTTACCAAGAGGTTTTAATCATCTTGGTGACCGTGACCACATCAAGTATTGAGGAACCTTCATATTTTAAGAAAAAAGAAACTAGCATAACATTTTTCCCATACATGAAGGAATAGGATTGATATTTTTATACTTTAAGGATAATAAAATTAAAAGTAAAAGTTAACGATGTTTTACTAAATAATTTTGAACCGCCACTCCCTTTTAATCATAACTCTGGATTATATCCCACCCATGTTCTTATCATTATATGGATAGAGGGGCTAGGTTTGTTTCAGAATCAGAGGCCTATAATCCTGCTTTTATTTTTGTCTAGAACTATGTATTTTAGTAATTTTGATCT
>PGTU02005666.1:0-34077 GCA_002896215.2 Cicer echinospermum
GTGAAAAATTGAATTGGTGTTCCTGAAATTTTGCTCAATTGAAAGATTAGCAACTTATCATATTAAAGTATGAATATTTGTTGAATGTGAATATATCGTCCAAAAGTAGGAGATCAAAGCGATTCAAAATCCAACACCAATAGTTCATTGTGCTAGATTGGATGAACATTTAGGTCATTTTCGTCCTTCCTTAGGCTATTCTTGTCCAATTAGGGTTTTTAACTAATCTTGTGCATCCAATAAGTTCATTTGTGTAATTGCAGAACATTAGTCATTTTCGTCCTCCTAGACGCTTATTCTTGTTCCAATAGGGATTTTAACCAATCTTCTGCATCCAATATAGTTCTGCTGTATTGGATGAACATTTAGGTCATTTTCGTCCTCCCTATGGCTTATCTTGTCCAATTTGGGTTTTAACCAATCTTGTGCATCCAATAAGTTCATTTGTGTCATTGAACATTTATGTCATTTGTCTCTCCTAGCTTATTCTTGTCCAATTAGGGATTTTAACCTATCTGCTGCATCCAATAAGTTCTTTGTGTAATTGAGGAACATTTAGGTCATTTTCGTCCTCCCTAGAGCATTATTCTTGTCAATTTAGGGTTATAACCAATCTTGTGCATCAATAAGTTTCATTTGTGTAATTGGATAACATTTCGGTCATTTTCGTCCTCCTAGGCTTATTCATTGTCCAATTAGGGTTTTTAACAACCAGTCTTGTGCCATCCCATAAGTCATTTTGTTCATGACATTTAGGTCATTTTCGTCCTCCCTAGGCTTATTCTTGTCCAATAGGGTTTTTAACCAATCTTGTGCATCCAATAAGTTCATTTGTGTCATTGGATGAACATTTAGGTCATTTTCGTCCTCCCTAGGCTTATTCTTGTCCAATTAGGGTTTTTAACCAATCTTGTGCATCCAATAAGTTCATTTGTGTCATTGGATGAACATTTAGGTCATTTTCGTCCTCCCTAGGCTTATTCTTGTCCAATTAGGGTTTTTAACTTGTGCATCCAATAAGTTCATTTGTGTCATTGGATGAACATTTAGGTCATTTTCGTCCTCCCTAGGCTTATTCTTGTCCAATTGGTTTTGAACATTTGTGCATCCAATAAGTTCATTTTCGTCCTCCCTAGGCTTATTCTTGTCCAATTAGGGTTTTTAACCAATCTTGTGCATCCAATAAGTTCATTTGTGTCATTGGATGAACATTTAGGTCATTTTCGTCCTCCCTAGGCTTATTCTTGTCCATTTATGGTATTTAACTAATCTTGTGCATCCCAATAAGTTCATTTGTAGTCATGTGAACGACATTTAGGTCATGTCCTCCCTAGGGCTTATGACCAATCCAATTATCATTTTGAACATCTGGTTCATCCATTACATTCTTTGTGTCATTTGGACGACATTAGGTCATTTTCGTCACTCCCTGGGCTTATTCTTGTCCAATTAGGTTTTTTTAACCAAATCTTGTGCATCCAATAGGTAGTCCATTTTGTGTCATTGGATGACATTAAGGGTTCATTTTCGTCCTCCCTAGGCTTATTCTTGCCAACATATAGGGGTTTTTAACCAATCTTGCTGCATCCAATAAGTTCATTTGTGTATTGGATGAACATTTAGGTCATTTTCGTCCTACCCAACTAGGCTTATTCTTGTGTATTAAGGGTCTTGTAACCATCTTGTGCATCCAATAAGTTCATTTGTGTAATTGGATTGAAACATTTAGGTCATTTTCGTCCCTCCCAGGCTTATTCTTGTCCAATTACGTTTTAACCAATCTTGTGCATCCAATAAGTTCATTTGTGTAATTGGATGAACATTTAGGTCATTTTCGTCCCTCCCTAGGCTTATTCTTGTCCATTAGAGTTTTTAACCAATCTTGTGCATCCAATAAGTTCATTTGTGTCATTGGATGAACATTTAGGTCATTTTTCGTCCTCCCTAGGCTTATTTCTTTGTCCAATTAGGATTTTTAACCAATCTTGTGCATCCAATAAGTTCATTTGTGTCATTGGATGAACATTTAGGTCATTTTCGTCCTCCCTAGGCTTATTCTTGTCCAATTAGGGTTTTTTAACCAATCTTGTGCATCCAATAAGTTCATTTGTGTCATTGGATGAACATTTAGGTCATTTTCGTCCTCCCTAGGCTTATTCTTGTCCAATTAGGGTTTTTTAACCAAATCTTGTGCATCCAATAAGTTCATTTGTGTCATTGGATGAACATTTAGGTCATTTTCGTCCTCCCCTAGGCTTATTCTTGTCCAATTAGGGTTTTTAACCAATCTTGTGCATCCAATAAGTTCATTTGTGTCATTGGATAACATTTAGGGTCATTTTTGTCCTCCCTAGGCTTATTCTTGTCCAATTAGGGGGTTTAACCCAATCTTGTGCATCCAAAAGTTCATTGTTAATTGGATGAACATTTAGTCATTTTCGTCCTCCCTAGGCTTATTCTTGTCCAATTAGGTTTTTAACCAATCTTGTGGATAGTTCATTTGTGTCATTGGATTAACATTTAGGTCATTTTCGTCTCCTCCCTAGGCTTATTCTTGTCCAATTAGGGTTTTTAACCAAATCTCCAATGTGTGCATCCAATAAGTCATCATTTGTGTCATTGGATGAACATTTAGGTCATCCTATTCGTCCTGTGTCCTAGGCTTATTCTTGTCCAATTAGGGTTTTTAACCAATCTTGTGCATCCAATAAGTTCATTTGTGTCATTGGATGAACATTTAGGTCATTTTCGTCCTCCCTAGACTTATTCTTGTCCAATTAGGGTTTTTAACCAATCTTGTGCATCCAATAAGTTCATTTGTGTCATTGGATGAACATTTAGGTCATTTTCGTCCTCCCTAGGCTTATTCTTGTCCAATTAGGGTTTTTAACCAATCTTGTGCATCCAATAACAGTTGTGTTAATTGTCAATGGAATGAACATTTTAGGTCATTTTCGTCCTCCCTAGGCTTATTCTTGTCCAATTAGGGTTTTTAACCAATCTTGTGCATCCAATAAGTTCATTTGTGTCATTGGATGAACATTTAGGTCATTTTCGTCCTCCCTAGGCTTATTCTTGTCCAATTAGGTTTTTTAACCAATCTTGTGCATCCAATAGTTCATTTGTGTCCATTGGATGAACATTTAGGTCATCGTTTCGTCCATCTTGTGCATCCCATTTGTGTCATTGGATGAACATTTATGTCTTCGTCCTCCCACTTATTCTAGGGTTTTTAACCAATCTTGTGCATCCAATAAGTTCATTTGTGTAATTGGATGAACATTTAGGTCATTTTTCGTCCTCCCTAGGCTTTTCTTGTCCAATTAGGGTTTTTAACCAATCTTGTGCATCCAATAAGTTCATGTGTGTAATTGGATGAACATTTAGGTCATTTTCGTCCTCCCTAGGCTTATTCTTGTCCCAATTAGGGTTTTTAACCAATCTTGTGCATCCAATAAGTTCATTTGTGAATTGGATTAACATTTAGGTCATTTTCGTCCCTCCCTTGGCTTATTCTTGTCCAATTAGGGTTTTTAACCAATCTTGTGCATCCAATAAGTGTCATTTGTGTCATTGGATGAACATTTAGGTCATTTTCGTCCTCCCTAGGCTTATTCTTGTCCAATTAGGGTTTTTAACCAATCTTGTGCATCCAATAAGTTCATTTGTGTAATTGGATGAACATTAGGTCATTTTTCGTCCTCCCTAGGCTTATTCTTGTCCAATTAGGGTTTTTAACCAATCTTGTGCATCCAATAAGTTCATTTGTGTCATTGGATGAACATTTAGGTCATTTTCGTCCTCCCTAGGCTTATTCTTGTCCAATTAGGGTTTTTTAACCAATCTTGTGCATCCATAAGTTCATTTGTGTCATTGGACGAACATTTAGGTCATTTTCGTCCTCCCTAGGCTTATTCTTGTCCCATTAGAGTTTTTAACGAATCTTGTGCATCCAATAAGTCATTTGTGTGGTCGATTGGATGAACATTTAGGTCATTTTCCGTCCTCCCTAGGCTTATTCTTGTCCAATTAGGGGTTTTTAAACTAATCTTGTGCATCCAATAAGTTCATTTGTGTCATTGGATGAACATTTAGGTCATTTTCGTCCTCCCCTAGGCTTATTCTTGTGCAATTAGGGTTTTTAACTAATCTTGTGCATCCAGTAATAAGTTCATTTGGTGTCATTGATGAACATTTAGGTCATTTTCGTCCTCTCTAGGCTTATTCTTCTTGTCAATTAGGGTTTTTAACCAATCTTGTGCATCCAATAAGTTCATTTGTGTCATTGGATGAACATTTAGTCATTTTCGTCCTCCCTATGGCTTATTCTTGTCCAATTAGGGTTTTTAACCAATCTTGTGCATACCAATAAGTTGTGTTTGTGGCATTGGATGAACATTTATGTCATTTTTCGTCCTCCTTGGCTTATTCTTGTCCAATTAGGGTTTTTAACCAATCTTGTGCATCCAATAGTTCATTTGTGTCATTGGATGAACATTTAGGTCATTTTCGTCCTCCCTAGGCTTATTCTTTTCCAATTAGGGTTTTAAGCCAATCTTGTGCATCCAATAAGTTCATTTGTGTCATTGGCATGAACCATTTTGTCATTTTCGTTACCTCCCTTTATTCTTGTCAATTTAGGGTTTTTAACCATCTTGTGCATCCAATAAGTTCATTTGCGTAATTGGATGAAACATTTAAGCATTATTCGTCCTCCTAGGCTTATTCTGTGCAATTAGGTTTTTAACGAATCTTGTGCATCCATAAAGTTCATTTTGTGTAATTGGATTTAACATTTAGGGTCATTTTCGTCCCTCCCTAGGCTTATTCTTGTCCAATTAGGGTTTTTAACCAATCTTGTGATCCAATAAGTTCAATTTGTGTCATTTGATGAACATTAGGTTCATTTTCGTCCTCCCTTGGCTTATTCTGGTCCCAATTAGGGTTTTAAACCAATCTTGTGCATCCAATAAGTTTCATTGTGTCATTGGATGAACATTTAGGTCATTTTCGTCCTCCCTAGGCTATTCTTGTCCAATTAGGGTTTTTCAACTAATCTTGTGCATCCAATAAGTTTCATTTGTGTAATTGGACGAACATTTAGGTCATTTTCGTCCTCCCTAGGCTTATTCTTGTCCAATTAGGGATTTTAACTAATCTTGTGCATCCAATAAGTTCATTTGTGTCATTGGATGAACATTTAGGTCATTTTCGTCCTCCTAGCTTATTCTTGTCAATTAGGGTTTTTAACCAATCTTGTGCATCCAATAAGTTCATTTGTGTCATTGGATGAAACATTTAGGTCATTTTCGTCTCCCTATGCTTGTTCTTGTCCAATTAGGGTTTTTAACCAATCTGGTGCATCCATAAGTTCATTTGTATCATTGGAGCGAACATTTAGGCATTTTCGTCTCCCTAGGGCTATATTCTTGTCCAATTAAGGTTTTTAACTAATCTTGTGCATCCAATAGTTCATTTGTGTAATGAATTAAATTTAGGTATTTTCGTCCTCCTAGGCTTATTCTTGTTCCAATTAGGGTTTTTAACCAATCTTGTGCATCCCATAAGTTCATTTGTGTCATCGATGAACATTTAGGTCATTCCTCCTCCCTTAGGCTTATTCGGTCCAATTAGTGTTTTTAACCGAATCTTGTGCATCCATAAGTTCATTTGTGTAATTGGATGAACATTTAGGTCATTTCGTCCTCCTAGGCCGCTTATTCTTGTTCCAATTAGCGTTTTTAAACCAATCTTGTGCATCCCATAAGTTCATTTGTGTCATTGGAATGAACATTTAGATCATTTTCGTTCCTCCCTGGCCTATTCTTGTCCAATTAGGGTTTTTAACCAATCTTGTGCATCCAATAAGTTCATTTGTGTAATTGGATGAACATTTAGGTCATTTTCGTCCTCCTTAGGCTTATTCTTGGTCCAATTAGGGTTTTAACCAATCTTGTGCATCCAATAAGTTCATTTGTGTCATTGGATGAACATTAGGTCATTTTCGTCCTCCCTTGAATTATTCTTGTCCAATTAGTGTTTTTTAAACCAATCTTTGATCCATCCAATAGGTTCATTGTGTAATTGCATGAACATTTAGGTCATTTCGTCCCACCCTAGGCTTGATTCTTGTCCAATTAGGGTTTTTAACCAATCTTGTGCATCCAATAAGTTCATTTGTGTAATGGAATGAACATTTAGGTCACACTACGGATTATTTCTTGTCCAATTAGGGTTTATTAACAATCTTGTGCATCCAATAAGGTGTCATTAGATGAAACATTAGGTCATTTTCGTCCTCCCTATGCTTATTCTTGTCCAATTAGGGTTTTTAACCAATCTTGTGCATCCAATAAGTTCAATGTGTAATTGGATGAACATTTAGGGATTTCGCTTATTCTTGTCCAATAGGCTTTCAAACTATCTTGGATCCAATATTGTTGTAATTCCGAAACATTTAGGATAAGGCTTATTGTTGTCGCAATTAGGGTTTTTAACCCTATTGCATCCAATAAGTTCATTTGTTTGTCATTGGATGAACATTTAGGTCATTTTCGTCCTCCCTAGGCTTATTCTTGTCCCAATTAGGATTTTTTAACCAATCTTGTGCATCCAATAAAGTTCTTTTGTGTCCATTGGACGAACATTTAGGTCATTTTCGCCTCCCTAGGCTTATCTTGTTCAATTAGGTTCTTCAACCCAATCTTGTGCATCCAATAAGTTTGTTTTGTAGTCATTCGCATATTGAACATTTAGGCACATTATAGTTCTGATCTTATTTGTGAGACTCTCACCCTAGAAGTATCTTGTGTTCTAGCTGGATTTTCTTGCAATCGTTTTTTTGTTCATCCAATAATTCATGTGTGTAAAGAGATCGAACATGTTCGTCAAAAAGTAGTCTTCATATCATGGTCAATATGGCTTCTCACGAATTCTGGCATAATAAGTTCATTGTGTAATTGAGAACCCTTGTCTTTCAAGATCACTTTCCAGCTATCTTGTTGATTAGGTGATTAACACATCTTGTGCATCAATAAAAGTCTCCTTTGTGTCTGAATAATCAGTTATCTCAGTGTCGTCCAACACTAGGCTTGTTATTGTATAGTGGGTTTTTAACTCAATCCTTTCATTCCCAATATATTTCAGATTGATATCAGGAATCATATTGTCCATTTTCTAACTACCTAAAAAGACAGATCCAATAGTGTTAGAGTCTGGATGAACATATGTATCAAATTCGATTACTCAATTGACGAACCATCATAAAGTCCGAATTAGGTTCTTTAACCAATCAGATTCTGCATCCAATAATTATTTTTGAAACCTATCTATCTTGATGAACTTTTCCTATTGATCAATCTGATTCTTGTAGATAACGATTCTTTTCCAATCAATAATTTTTCTTTCTGTTGAGCAAATATGTTGTAAGTTGTTCTATGGGATATTAAACATTTAGATCACTCAAAGAATTATTACAAACAGCCTCTAGCCTGTCTGTCATCTTGTCCAATTACTTCTCACATTCTGGATATTCAGATTGTTCAACTGCGTACCCTTGTATTCGAGATCACTTATCCAGCTATCTTGATTGTTGATTAATCTTCATTTTCGAGTTAACAATGTATTAAAAGTCGATTTGTATATCACATATTCAGAGTATCACTCGGATTGATACATTCTGTCAATCGATTTCTATTTGAAAGACAGATTGAAGTTAAGTCAGTGACTCAAAACATATTGATGATCGACTACCAATTTGACGTGAAAAAGCCAATCGATTTGCCAATATGTATCGTGTTGTCTGAAAACGTGATTTTATAAGGGATTTGTACCAATCGATTTCCGGCCATAATCGAATTTCAGAATTATGTTAAGACTTGATATGAAAATATTACAATCGATTGCAGATGTTATGTTCCAACTGGAAACGCATTTCAATCCAATGCGTAATCGAAAATAAGTCTTCATAGTGATTTTAAGTGAAATCGATTTTGCCACGCTCACTTCACTGGGTTTCAAACTGGGGTTGTCACTGCCAATCTTGGTTAAGTCAGTGATAGCTATTTGATACAATCATGCCAATCGATTCATGTCATGTTGAAACTTTACCTGAGGATTTGGTTCAATCGATTTGTCAATCGATTACCCTCAAAAACTGATTTGAAATATTACAACTTGTGCATTTTCATGTCCACAAAAAGTAGTCAATGATTTTTAAGTAATCGAGTGCCAATCGACTACAGTTCATTTGTGTCATTGATGAACATTTAGGTCATTTTCGTCTCCCTCACTTATTCTTGTCCATTAGGTTTTTAATCTTGTGCATCAATAAAGTTCCATTTGTGTAATTGGATTGAACATTTATGTCATTTTCGTCCTTCCAATACTTTTTCTTCAGTCCAATTAGGGTTTTTAACCAATCTTGTGCATCCAAGCAAGTTCATTTGTGTAATGGATTGTGTTCCTGTCATTTTCGCTCCTCCCTGGCTTATTGTTGTGCCAATTAGGGTGTTTAATTAATAAATTTGTGAATCCAATCAAAATTTCATTTGTGTAATTGGTCTGAACATTTAGGTCATTTTCGTCCACCCTAGCTTATTCTTGTCCAATTAGGGTTTTAACCAATCTTGTGCATCCAATAAGTTCATTTGTGTCATTGGATGAACATTTAGGTCATTTTCGTCCTCCCTATGCTTATTCTTGTCCAATTAAGGATTTTTAATCAAATCTTGTGCTCCAATAGTTCATTTGTTATTGGATTACATTTCGGATATTTTCGTCCTCCTAGGCTTATTCGTTGTCCAATTAGGGTTTTTTAGCAATTTGTGCATCAATCTTGTTCATTGTGTAATTGGTGACCATTTAGATCATTTCGTCTCCTAGGCTTATTGTTGTCTCAATAGGTGTTTTTAACAAATCTTGTGCATCCATAAGTTCTTTGTGTAATTGGAACGAACATTAGGTCATTTCGTCCTCCCTAGGCTTATTCGTCAATTAGGGTGTTAACCATCTTGTGATCCAATACGTTCATTGTGTTTAATTGGATAACATTTAAGGTCATTTTCCGTCTCCTTGGCTTATTCTTGTCCATTAGGTTTTAACCAATCTTGTAATCCATAAGTTCATTTTTGTCATGTGATGAACATTTAGGTCATTTTCGTCTCCTATGCTTATTCTTGTCCAATTAGGTTTTAACCAATCTTGTGCATCCAATAAGTTCATTTGTGTCATTGGATGAACCATTTAGGTCATTTTCGTCCTTCCTAGGCTTATTCTTGTCCAATTAGGGTTTTTAACCAATCTTGTGCATTCCAATAAGTTTCATTTGTGTCATTGGATGAACATTTATGTCATTTTCGTCCTCCTAAGCTATTCTTGTCCAATTAGGGTTTTTAACCAATCTTGTGCATCAATAAGTCATTTGTGTAATTGGATTAACATTTAGGTCATTTTCGTCCTCCCTAGGCTTTATTTCTTGTCCAATTAGGGTTTTTAACCAATCTTGTGCATCCAATAAGTTCATTTGTGTAATTTGATTAACATTTCGGATCATTTCGTCCTCCCTTGCTTATTCTAATGGATTTAGTCCTTTGAATCCTAATTTTACATTAATTAACAAACATACAATGTTCATACATCACATGAATAAATCTAATATTGTGAATTGAGCAAGATTTCAGGTTTTTTCAACAATCCAATCCTACACACTTGGAACATATTGCTTGGAACACAAGAAATCAACAAAAGTTGATTTTTGACTGAAGTAAATCGATTTGGGAAATCAATTTCATAACATAGGTGTAAGGAAACACAACTGTTTGTGATGTATAATCGATTGGGAAATCGACTGACTAAATTAGAAATGAAAACTGCACAAGTCAGTGGCACCCTGTTTTAAAGGCTTATCGATTGACAAATCGATTATACATTTCACAAAGTAAACCTGATTGAAATAAATCGATTGGGAAATCGATTGTACAAGTCACAGTGACACCCAGTTTTTGAGGGTAATCGATTGCAAATCGATTGCTTAAATACTATTTGCAAAATAACTTTCCCTGTGACAAACTCAATCGATTGAACAATCTATTGTGTAAAATTTCAATCAAGTTAAGTTTGGTGGCAATCGATTGGGAAATCGATTGAACTAAACACCAGGTAAGAACTTTTCAGACAAATACATACAAATCGATTGGCACGTCGATTAACATCAAAATAGCTGAGTCACTGACTTAAACACAATCGATTGGCAAATCGATTGAAAGAACTTTTTGAAATCTCAGTGAACTCTGAGCTTATGGCCAAATCGATTCTGAGTATTTGTTAATCGATTATGAAAACTTAATAAATCGATTACGAAGTCGATTGGTATGTGTTTTACTTTGAACATAACTTCTGCAATCGATTACGAAATCGATGCATATAAGTCTTAACATAATCACTGAAAAATGTTGTTTAAAGAGCGATTGGTAAATCGATTGGCTTATATAGTTTCAAGATTCAAGAAAAAACAAGACACGCGATAATCGATTGGCAAATCGATTAGACGGTTTTATTACTTTAAGAAATCGATTGGCAAATCGATTGATTAAGATGTTCTTCAGAAACTATATAAACTGTCTTCAATCATTCTTTCAAACAACAATCTAATAAACACTTTGAATATTCTTGATATACAAAAGAACTCTCAATAACACTTGGTTAACACACTGAGATTGCTTTTTCAGATCACAGCAAAAGAGATTATCAACAATCAATAAGAGAGCTGGAAAAGTGATCTTGAAAGACAAAGTTATCATGAAAATCGTTGAATATCCAGAATCGTGAGAAGTCACATTGACCAAGATTGAAGACTATCTTTTTTGTTCTTCCTTTATTCAGTTTGTAATAATACTTTGAAAGAAACGAAAGCGAGAAAGCCAGCTTGAAACTGGTGGCTACTTTCTTGGGTGAGAGTGCTCAACAAGAGAGAGTCGTACTTTGATTCTGTGTTAGATTGCTGAGTATCTACAAGGATCAGAGGGTGACCAATAGGAAAGAGATCATTAAGATAGATAGGTTTCGGGGATGAAACTGGACAATCTGTAATTGATTCTTTCTATTGGAGAAGAAAATCTGAAATCCGATTGAATTTTCAGGACTGGATGTAGGTTGTCAAGTTGACAACTGAACCAGTATAAATTCTTGGTGCAATCTTCTCTAACCCTTAACTCCTTTAATTTTCTATCTTGCAATATCTGTATATGTGATTAATATTAGATGCATGTTAAACATATTATGTGTTAGGTAATATTGTTTAAACTGATAATTTGACTTGCATGCATCTTGGTTAATCTCCTATCAATCTACTTGCAATTGCTAATCTTGTATGCCGCAATTTAAATTCCGCTGTGTGTATGAAATTGATTAATTTCTTAAAGAACTGATACATTCCGATTATTTCGAGGTCGTACCAACCAACAATTGGCCTCAGAGCCTAACTTTTCGAGAGGTAACACTCATAAAAGGAAGGAATATGGCCTCAAACGATTTTCTGGGAGAAGGCGCATCATTAGCAAGACCTCCAGCATTCAATGGAACAGCTTATATGTACTGGAAGCACATGATGCTGATATTCTTGGAAGCCAGTGGCATAGACGTCCTTGACGCTGTTGAAAACGGTCCATATATTCCCAAGATTGCAGGAACAAATGACTCAATGATTCTCAAGCCTAGAGCCGACTAGTCTGACGACGACAAAAAGAAGGTAGGTTATAATGCTAAGGCTAAGAACATTATAACATATGCTCTTTGTGCAGAAGAATTCTTTAGGGTATCAAACTGCAAGTCAGCAAAAGAAATGTGGACATTCTTCAAGAAACACATGAAGGAACCACAGATGTGAAGAGAGCTCGCGTAAATACACTTATGCACGAATACGAATTATTCAGCATGAAAAGGACGAATCCATCAGCGATCTGCAACCAGATTCACACACATTGTGAACAATCTTCACGCATTGGGAAAGCAAGTGGACAACGAACAGCAGATTGGAAAAATTATGAGGTGTCTAACCAGAGAATGGCAGCCCAAAATAACAGCCATAGCTGAATCTAAAGATTTAGCAAAGATGACAACTGCAACATTGTTTGGAAAACTAAGGGAACATGAAATGGAACTGCATCGGCTGGACGAATCAGAAATGGAAAGCCGGAAAAAGAAAGGATTATCCCTGAAGGTTCAAGCCCAGCAATTGAAAACTGAATCAGATAGCTGCTCAGATCAATCCAGTAGTGAATCTGAAGAGCCGGAAATCGGGTTGCTTGTCAAGAAATTTAAGAAGTTTTTTGAAGAAGAAAGACAACAAATTCAGAAAGCCATCTAGCTCCAAGACTACTGACAACAAGACCATTACATGCTATGAATGTGGTAAAACTAGTCACATAAAGTCAGAATGCTACAAATTGCAGAACAAGAATAGAGCTACAAAACCAAAAGGCAAGGAACCAGTCACCAAAACCAGAAAAGCTTATATTGCATGGAATGATAACGATGAATCCTCTGTCTCTTCGGATGAAGAAGAAGTCAATTTGTGTCTCATGGCAAATACAGATTCAGAATCAGAAAATGAGGTTAGTTCACAATCTAATCCAACATATGATGAGCTACAAGAAGCTTTCAATGAACTGCATGATGATTATGTGAATCCATAAAACAGTTGTTAAGCACAAAGAAAATGCTTGAACAAATGAATATTGAACATAAAGAAATTGAAAATTTATGTGAACAACTGAAAAGGATTCACATGAAAAATCTGCAAAGTGCATTGAACTTGAGAATATTGTTGCATCATTAAAATCGGATTTATTGAAGTTTGCTAATAGTAAAGATAAACTGAATGTCATACTTAGCAATCAAAGACATGTTCATGAAAAATCTGGTTTAGGATATACACCAAAATATGCATGTTAAAGAAATAAAAACAGATATGGTATTGGTTATATGCAAACCAGAAATGTCAAACATGGTCAAAAATCTGCTATTGCTAAGAGTATGTATGACATCTTTACTAAGCCAAACAAACATTCATCCTTTGATGGCAAATGTCATTTCTGTTGCAGAAAGGACATTTTGTATCAAATTGCAAATTTAAAAAATTAGCCAATAGAGGATGGAAGCAAGTTTGGATAGCAAAGAAATCTGTGTTTGACACTAACCATCCAGGACCCAATTTAAATTGGGGACCTAAAACAAAATTCTGATTTTGTATTGCAGGTGTGCTTGATGTAACGCCCCGGATTTTTAATCCAAAACGTTACAAAAAAAATACTTATTTCTCAGAAAAGTTTATGAATCTTTTGTTGTTTGAATAATTAACATTTATTCATTTTACATAAATAGTAACAATCACGTTATTCAATATCATTAAGAAAATATTTATTCAAAATTAAAATAATATGAAGACAATTATTCTTAACGGAATGTAAACCACTTTGGTATTTTCTATAATTCTAGTACATTTTAAAAGTTTGTGACAAAAGATCAAAAGAACTAAAAAAAATATTGGACAATTCCATTATTACAAATCGTCTTGAAACAAAAACCCATGTTTACCCCGCGTTCGCCACACGTCAACACTCATTAACTACTCTTGAATCTCCTCGAACTCATTAGTACCTAAAATGTTGTTGTAAGGGTCAATTTTTTTCCATCATCCACATCAAACCAAAGCAAGACATATAGAAGAACAACACAAAACTCATAAACGTAAAAACTACCTACATTAAAAGAAAAAATGCACAAACTAATAAATTTTATATCAACACATATGCATGCTGAATGCTCCTAAAACTACATGATCCGGATATAGTCCTGCCACTAAGGCAACTTCCACACAGAAAATCACACCTGCCACTAAGGCAACTTCCACACAGTAAATCACACCTGCCACTAAGGCAACTTCCACACAGAAAATCAAAACCTGCCACTAAGGCAACTTCCACGAAGATGCATATGCCATGCCATGAAGATGCAATATGAAATAGATATATTTCCACACAGCCCACTAAGAATTATGCCATGAGCATTCAAAACCACTTTTTTAAAATCATCACCATAATGACACATCATTAAGAACACTTACACACATCCATATCATGAATATCACATATTCATAGACAAATAATGATAAAAATTAGGACTATCACATAGAGATAAAAGTTTGATATCATATAGGCCATAAAAATTAACACTTTAACACATATAACAATAAAATTAACACTCCAACTAATATATAATAAGAGTTAAATTTTGTTTATCATACATCGCATAAAATTTCATACTTTACTACATAAGAGTCAAATATTAAATTCATTCTCACAAAAATTGGGATTTTATTAGTCTACATCTATTTTCTTTTAAAATACAAGTAATCACGATTATTTATTTCATGTCATTCAACTAACGGCCTAACTACAATTTGTGTGGGGAAAAGCCCTTACCTTGACCGTTTTTCTTCCTAGTACAAAGCTCTAAGCCCCACCAAGTCGTTGACAAGGAAAATAAGTTATAAGCTTTTGATGCCAAAAAAGTGGAGGTGATGGTGATGGTGGCTAGGATTTTGGTTTTATTTATAAAAGGGTTTGTGAAATAGGGTTCGTAGTAGCGGCTAGGGTTTCAGTATTCTTTTCTTAGTATTGGGCCTAAATGAGGAATAGAAAGTAGATAATATTATTGTTGTTATTATTGTTGTTGTTGTTGTTGTTGTTGTTATTATTATTATTATTATTATTTATTATTATTATTATTATTATTATTATTATTATTATATATTATTATTATTATTATTAAATAAAACCAACTATTACCAGAATTAATTTTGTTAATACAATTTCATTAATAACGTATTACCACTATTTCCAAACTAATATTTATAAAAAGTAATTTAAGTAATTACCATTTTAAAATTAATTAATAACAAAAACTCTCATGTTCACAATATTAACTACAATTATACTATTTTACAAAATAATCACATACAAATACTACCATCTTTATAGAATAGTCAAAATGATAAAATAATTAAATTTAAGTAACTAAACATAATAATTATACATTAAGTAACTAAACATAATATTTATAATTTACATTACTCATTAAATCAAATATATATACAATTATCAAACCATAAGAAACTCACACATATAAGGACAACTAATCATAAAATTAATCAATATATATTCTAAAATAATTTTAACACCAAATTAATTTCTTTAAAATTCTATTTAATTAATAAAATAGTTGATTATGAAATTTGGGATGTTACAATTCTACCCAACTTAGAGAAATTTCATCCTCGAAATTTGTAATGAAGAAAAAGCAAATCATTATTTAAATTATCACAATCAAGATTAAAGCTTAGTCTCTGAAAAATATAATAAACATGATGATGGCATTTATAATTTATTTAAGTGCATCATGAGTTAACAACAAATATCACATTTAGCATTCAATTATGGACGACCATACCATAGAGTCACTCACTATAATCTACAAATAAAACATACAGACTTAGTTGATAACTACTTACTAGATTTAATTTGGGTGAAATGAAACATATTTCAAGTACGTTGTTAGCTTCTACGACATAATTATTACTAAAAACTTTATCAACTAATGTAAGTCGAACAAGACAAATAATTATCACACGTATTTTAATATTGATAATTTCTAATTATTTTTAAATAGTAAATTTCTTAAAAATAGTTTCGTCCTCGAAACTAGCTAGACATTAAAAGATTCGTAAGGAAGTATTTTGTTCATGATTATATAGTAGGTTCAAGTTACACAGTAAGTCGTGCACTAGAGGGGTTCCTAGGAAAGAGAGGTGGGTCAACGGGCCACTTAATAACCAAATCTTTCCTTAGCCAGAATCCCGCTAATACAACTTTTACGGTATTACTTTTGCTTTCTGTTATGGGGACAATGGGTTCAGGTCACACGGTAATTCATGCACAAGAGGGGTTCCCAGGAAAGAGAGGTGGATCAACGGACCCACTTAATAACCAAGTCTTTCCTTAGCCAGAATCTCACTAATACCACTTTTACGGTGTTACCCTTCCCTCCTATTATGGAGATTCTAAAATTTTATATAGGTTAGATGTTTAAAGCATTGTCGTTATTACAAAAATTTCAATTATAACACAAAAATGAAATAATTAAGGAATATTCATAATTATTATAATTCAATTGGTCTATTTAATAACGTCATTAAACAGGAGACCAATTAATTATTGTATACTTTCAAATCAAATCAATCTAAATCAATACAGAATAGTTCCAAATTATAGCAAAATAAAACTAATGATTTTATGATTCTAAATAAAATTCATTTCATGGCAATTAATTGATAATGTCATAATTATAGTGCCAATTAATGCATAACGTCGAATTAAATTAAGAGTAGTAAATTATTTAAACTTCAAATCACGAGTAGGAAATTTACAACACCATAATAATAAATTCATAAGCTTATTAAATCATAATCATTAGATTCATAACATATAAACAATTATTTAAAAAAATTCAAATCACAAGTAGTAATTTAATCACGTCAATGAATAACGGTTATTAAATTAATAAGATACAAACAAAAGAAATTCAAATCCCGATTAATAAATTCATCATGTCATACTATTAAATCTATATCATTATTAAATCACAAGTATTAAATTCACAATATATAAACAATTATTTATAAAAAATTAGATCACGAATAATAATTCTTAATGTCAACAAATCATGAGTATTAAATTCATAACATACAAAATTCAAATCTTGAGTAGTAAATTTGTAATGTCATAATATTAAATTCATAATATTATTAATTCACAAGTACTAATTCATAACATATAAATGATTATTTTTAAAAAATATTCAAATCAGGAGTAATAAATTCTGAATGTGAACAAATTACGAGCATTAGATTCATAACATATAAAAAAAAATTCAAATCTTAAGTAGTAAATTTGTAAAGTCATAATATTAAATTCATAATATTATTAAATCACAAGTATTAATTAAATTCATAACATATAAAGAATTATTTAAAAAAAATTCAAATCACAAGTAATGAATTCTTAATGTCAACAAATCACGAGGATTAATTTCATGACGTACAAAAAATTCAAATGTTGAGTAGAAAATTTCACAACGTCATAATATTAGATTCATAATGTTATTAAATCACAAGTATTAAATTCATATCATATGAATAATTATAAAAGAAAAATTTAAATTACGGATAATAAATTACTACTATTAATAAATCACGAGTATTAAATCCATAACATACATAAAATTCAAATCTTGAGTAGTAAAATTGTAATTTCATAATATTAAATTCATAATATCATTAAAACACAAGTATTAAATTTATAACATATAAAGAATTATTAAAAAAAAAAATTCAACTCACGAGTAATAAATTCCTAATATCAACAAATCACAAGGATTAAATTCATGATACAAAAATCAATTCTTGAGTAGTAAATTCGTAACATAATCCTATTAAATTCATAACATCATTAAACTTAAAACAATTATTTCATATGATCAAATTAAAACTATTTTAAATCATAGGGATTTAAGGCATGTATTCAATAACAAATTTCAAAGAGATTACACAATTAATGGTACATAGTAGGAAATTATGTACTTACTAAAATTCAATAACATAACTAGTGGCACATAATAGCACTTTAAAACAATTATTGCATAGAATCAAATTAAAACTATTTCCAATCATAGAAATTCAATAACAAATTTGAAGGAGATTACACAATCAATGATACATAATAGGAAAATTATGTACTTACTAAAATAAAACAAAAACAAAAATAGAAAAATCAAACAATTAACACAATTAGTGGCACATAATAGCATTCTAAAAATCAGTAAAATCCAATAATTAGAGAAACAAACAACTAAACACAATCAAAGGTAAAATATATGCGACCTACACGAAGCGTCTCACCCCAAAAGTCCGAGAACCATTGCTCTGATACCATAATATAACGCCCCGGATTTTTAATCCAAAACGTTACAAAAAAATACTTATTTCTCAGAAAAGTTTATGAATCTTTTGTTGTTTGAATAATTAACATTTATTCATTTTACATAAATAGTAACAATCACGTTATTCAATATCATTAAGAAAATATTTATTCAAAATTAAAATAATATGAAGACAATTATTCTTAACGGAATGTAAACCACTTTGGTATTTTCTATAATTCTAGTACATTTTAAAAGTTTGTGACAAAAGATCAAAACAACTAAAAAAAATATTGGACAATTCCATTATTACAAAATCGTCTTGAAACAAAAACCCATGTTTACCCCGCGTTCGCCACACGTCAACACTCATTAACTACTCTTGAATCTCCTCGAACTCATTAGTACCTAAAATGTTGTTGTAATGGTCAATTTTTTTCCATCATCCACATCAAACCAAAGCAAGACATATAGAAGAACAACACAAAACTCATAAACGTAAAAACTACCTACTTTAAAAGAAAAAATGCACAAACTAATAAATTTTATATCAACACATATGCATGATGAATGCTCCTAAAACTACATGATCCGGATATAGTCCTGCCACTAAGGCAACTTCGACACAGAAAATCACACCTGCCACTAAGGCAACTTCCACACAGTAAATCACACCTGCCACTAAGGCAACTTCCACACAGAAAATCAAAAACCTGCCACTAAGGCAACTTCCACGAAGATGCATATGCCATGCCATGAAGATGCAATATGAAATAGATATATTTCCACACAGCCCACTAAGAATTATGCCATGAGCATTCAAAAACCACTTTTTTAAAATCATCACCATAATGACACATCATTAAGAACACTTACACACATCCATATCATGAATATCACATATTCATAGACAAATAATGATAAAAATTAGGACTATCACATAGAGATAAAAGTTTGATATCATATAGGCCATAAAAATTAACACTTTAACACATATAACAATAAAATTAACACTCCAACTAATATATAATAAGAGTTAAATTTTGTTTATCATACATCGCATAAAATTTCATACTTTACTACATAAGAGTCAAATATTAAATTCATTCTCACAAAAATTGGGATTCTATTAGTCTACATCTATTTTCTTTTAAAATACAAGTAATCACGATTATTTATTTCATGTCATTCAACTAACGGCCTAACTACAATTTGTGTGGGGAAAAGCCCTTACCTTGACCACTTTTCTTCCTAGTACAAAGCTCTAAGCCCCACCAAGTCGTTGACAAGGAAAATAAGTTATAAGCTTTTGATGCCAAAAAAGTGGAGGTGATGGTGATGGTGGCTAGGATTTTGGTTTTATTTATAAAAGGGTTTGTGAAATAGGGTTCGTAGTAGCGGCTTGGGTTTCAGTATTCTTTTCTTAGTATTGGGCCTAAATGAGGAATAGAAAGTAGATAATATTATTGTTGTTATTATTGTTGTTTGTTGTTGTTGTTGTTGTTAATATTATTATTATTATTATTTTTATTATTATTATTTTTATTATTATTATTATTATTATTATTAAATAAAACCAACTATTACCAGAATTAATTTTGTTAATACAATTTCATTAATAACGTATTACCACTATTTCCAAACTAATATTTATAAAAAGTAATTTAAGTAATTACTATTTTAAAATTAATTAATAACAAAAACTCTCATGTTCACAATATTAACTACAATTATACTATTTTACAAAATAATCACATACAAATACTACCATCTTTATAGAATAGTCAAAATGATAAAATAATTAAATTTAAGTAACTAAACATAATAATTATACATTAAGTAACTAAACATAATATTTATAATTTACATTACTCATTAAATCAAATATATATACAATTATCAAACCATAAGAAACTCACACATATAAGGACTACTAATCATAAAATTAATCAATATATATTCTAAAATAATTTTTAACACCAAATTAATTTCTTTAAAATTCTATTTAATTAATAAAATAGTTGATTATGAAATTTGGGATAATACAATTCTACCCAACTTAGAGAAATTTCGTCCTCGAAATTTGTAATGAAGAAAAGCAAATCATTATTTAAATTACCACAATCAAGATTAAAGCTTAGTCTCTGAAGATATAATAAACATGATGATGGCATTTATAATTTATTTAAGTGCATCATGAGTTAACAACATATATCACATTTAGCATTCAATTATGGATGACCATACCATAGAGTCACTCACTATAATCTACAAATAAAACATACAGACTTAGTTGATAATTAGTTACTAGATTTAATTGGGGTGAAATGAAACATATTTCAAGTACATTGTTAGCTTCTACTACATAATTATTACTAAAAACTTTATCAACTAATGTAAGTCGAACAAGACAAATAATTATCACACGTATTTTAATATTGATAATTTCTAATTATTTTTAAATAGTAAATTTAGAGGATGTTACAATACTCACCCCTTAAAAATAGTTTCGTCCTCGAAACTAGCTAGACATTAAAAGATTCGTAAGGAAGTATTTTGTTCACGATTATATAGTAGGTTCAAGTTACACAGTAAGTCGTGCACTAGAGGGGTTCCTAGGAAAAAGAGGTGGGTCAACAGGCCACTTAATAACCAAATCTTTCCTTAGCCATAATCCAGCTAATACAACTTTTACGGTATTACTTTTGCTTTCTGTTATGGGGACAATGGGTTCAGGTCACACGATAATTCATGCACTAGAGGGGTTCCCAGGAAAGAGAGGTGGATCAACGGACCACTTAATAACCAAGTCTTTCCTTAGCCAGAATCTCACTAATACCACTTTTTACGGTGTTACCCTTCCCTCCTATTATGGAGATTCTAAAATTTTATATAGGTTAGATGTTTAAAGCATTGTCGTTATTACAAAAATTTCAATTATAACACAAAAATGAAATAATTAAGGAATATTCATAATTATTATAATTCAATTGGTCTATTTAATAACGTCATTAAACAGGAGACCAATTAATTATTGTATACTTTCAAATCAAATCAATCTAAATCAATACAGAATAGTTCCAAATTATAGCAAAATAAAACTAATGATTTTATGATTCTAAATAAAATTCAATTCATGGCAATTAATTGATAATGTCATAATTATAGTGCCAATTAATGCATAACGTCGAATTAAATTAAGAGTAGTAAATTATTTAAACTTCAAATCACGAGTAGGAAATTTACAACACCATAATAATAAATTCATAAGCTTATTAAATCATAATCATTAGATTCATAACATATAAACAATTATTTAAAAAATTCAAATCACAAGTAGTAATTTAATCACATCATTGAATAACGGTTATTAAATTAATAAGATACAAACAAAAGAAATTCAAATCCCGATTAATAAATTCATCATGTCATACTATTAAATCTATATCATTATTAAATCACAAGTATTAAATTCACAATATATAAACAATTATTTATAAAAAATTAGATCACGAATAATAAATTCTTAATGTCAACAAATCATGAGTATTAAATTCATAACATACAAAAATTCAAATCTTGAGTAGTAAATTTGTAATGTCATAATATTATTAATTCACAAGTACTAATTCATAACATATAAATGATTATTTTTAAAAAAATTCAAATCAGGAGTAATAAATTCTGAATGTGAACAAATCACGAGCATTAGATTCATAACATATAAAAAAAAAAATTCAAATCTTAAGTAGTAAATTTGTAAAGTCATAATATTAAATTCATAATATTATTAAATCACAAGTATTAATTAAATTAATAACATATAAAGAATTTATTTAAAAAAAAATTCAAATCTTGAGTAGAAATTTCACAACGTCATAATATTAGATTCATAATGTTATTAAATCACAAGTATTAAATTCATATCATATGAATAATTATAAAAGAAAAATTTAAATTACGGATAATAAATTACTACTATTAATAAATCACGAGTATTAAATCCATAACATACATAAAATTCAAATCTTGAGTAGTAAAATTGTAATTTCATAATATTAAATTCATAATATTATTAAATCACAAGTATTAAATCCATAACATATAGAGAATTATTTAAACAAAATTCAAATCAGAAGTAATAAATTCTTAATGTCAACAAACCACGAGCATTAATTTCATGATACAAAAATCAATTCTTAAGTAGTAAATTCGTAACATAATCCTATTAAAATTCATAACATCATTAAACTTAAAACAATTATTTCATATGATCAAATTAAACTATTTTAAATCATAGGGATTTAAGGCATGTATTCCATAACAAATTTCAAAGAGATTACACAATTAATGGTACATAGTAGGAAATTATGTACTTACTAAAATTCAATAACATAACTAGTGGCACATAATAGCACTTTAAAACAATTATTGCATAGAATCAAATTAAAACTATTTCCAATCATAGAAATTCAATAACAAATTTGAAGGAGATTACACAATCAATGATACATAATAGGAAATTATGTACTTACTAAAATAAAACAAAAACAAAAATAGAAAAATCAAACAATTAACACAATTAGTGGCACATAATTGCATTCTGAAAATCAGTAAAATCCAATAATTAGAGAAACAAGCAACTAACACAATCAAAGGTAAAATATATGCGACCTACACGAAGCGTCCCACCCCAAAAGTCCGAGAATCATTGCTCTGATACCATATTGTAACACCCTGGATTTTTAATCCAAAATGTTACAAAAAAAAAAACTTATTTCTCAGAAAAGTTTATGAATCTTTTGTTGTTTGAATAATTAATATTTATTCATTTTACATAAATAGTAACAATCACGTTATTCAATATCATTAAGAAAATATTTATTCAAAATTAAAATAATATGAAGACAATTATTCTTAACGGAATGTAAACCACTTTGGTATTTTCTATAATTCTAGTACATTTTAAAAGTTTGTGACAAAAGATCAAAACAACTAAAAAAAAATATTGGACAATTCCATTATTACAAAATCGTCTTGAAACAAAAACCCATGTTTACCCCGCGTTCGCCACACGTCAACACTAATTAACTACTCTTGAATCTCCTCGAACTCATTAGTACCTAAAATGTTGTTGTAATGGTCAATTTTTTCCATCATCCACATCAAACCAAAGCAAGACATATAGAAGAACAACACAAAACTCATAAACGTAAAAACTACCTACTTTAAAAGAAAAAATGCACAAACTAATAAATTTTATATCAACACATATGCATGATGAATGCTCCTAAAACTACATGATCCGGATATAGTCCTGCCACTAAGGCAACTTCCACACAGAAAATCACACTTGCCACTAAGGCAACTTCCACACAGTAAATCACACCTGCCACTAAGGCAACTTCCACACAGAAAATCAAAACCTGCCACTAAGGCAACTTCCACGAAGATGCATATGCCATGCCATGAAGATGCAATATGAAATAGATATATTTCCACACAGCCCACTAAGAATTATGCCATGAGCATTCAAAAACCACTTTTTTAAAATCATCACCATAATGACACATCATTAAGAACACTTACACACATCCATATCATGAATATCACATATTCATAGACAAATAATGATAAAAATTAGGACTATCACATAGAGATAAAAGTTTGATACCATATAGGCCATAAAAATTAACACTTTAACACATATAACAATAACATTAACACTCCAACTAATATATAATAAGAGTTAAATTTTGTTTATCATACATCGCATAACATTTCATACTTTACTACATAAGAGTCAAATATTAAATTCATTCTCACAAAAATTGGGATTCTATTAGTCTACATCTATTTTCTTTTAAAATACAAGTAATCACGATTATTTATTTCATGTCATTCAACTAACGGCCTAACTACAATTTGTGTGGGGAAAAGCCCTTACCTTGACCGCTTTTCTTCCTAGTACAAAGCTCTAAGCCCCACCAAGTCGTTGACAAGGAAAATAAGTTATAAGCTTTTGATGCCAAAAAAGTGGAGGTGATGGTGATGGTGGCTAGGATTTTGGTTTTATTTATAAAAGGGTTTGTGAAATAGGGTTCGTAGTAGCGGCTAGGGTTTCAGTATTCTTTTCTTAGTATTGGGCCTAAATGAGGAATAGAAAGTAGATAATATTATTGTTGTTATTATTGTTGTTGTGGTTGTTGTTGTTATTATTATTATTATTATTATTATTATTATTATTATTATTATTATTATTATTATTATTATTATTATTTTATTTTTATTATTATTATTATTATTAAATAAAACCAACTATTGCCATAATTAATTTTGTTAATACAATTTCGTTTAATAACGTATTACCACTATTTCAAAACTAATATTTATAAAAAGTAATTTAAGTAATTACGATTTTGAAATTAATTAATTACAAAAACTCTCATGTTCACAATATTAACTACAATTATACTATTTTACAAAATAATCACATACAAATACTACCATCTTTATAGAATAGTCAAAATGATAAAATAATTAAATTTAAGTAACTAAACATAATAATTATACATTAAGTAACTAAACATAGGATTTATAATTTACATTACTCATTAAATCAAATATATATACAATTATCAAATCATAAGAAACTCACACATATAAGGACAACTAATCATTAATCAATATATATTCTAAAATAATTTTAACACCAAATTAATTTCTTTAAAATTCTATTTAATTAATAAAATAGTTGATTATGAAATTTGGGATGTTACAAATCTTTTACAGAAAACTTGAACAATACTCCTTCTAAGGTTGTTGACAATTTGGAAGATGTTGTAGAATCTGAACCTCTAGAACAACCTATAGCTGACCCTCCAACTAGATCAGACCTTGTAGAACCTATAGAAACCTATGAGTTGCCTAAGGAATGGAAGTTCAACAGAAACCACCCTTTAGACAACATTATAGGTGATATCTCTAAAGGTGTTGCAACTAGGAGAAGCCTTAGTCAGTTTTGTAACTTTACAGCCTTTGTATCTCAGATTGAACCTAAGAACATTAAGGAAGCCCTGTTAGATAGTGAGTGGATACTTGCTATGCAAGAGGAGTTAAACCAGTTTGAGAGAAACAAGGTGTGGAGTTTAGTACCTAGGCCAGAGGGTAAGCATGTCATAGGAACCAGATGGGTGTTCAGAAACAAGTTGGATGAGAATGGTGTGATAACAAGGAACAAAGCCAGATTAGTAGCAAAGGGTTATAGTCAAGAGGAGGGAATAGATTTTGATGAAACCTATGCCCCAGTAGCTAGACTAGAAGCCATAAGAATTTTATTGGCTTATGCTTGTATAATGGACTTTAATCTTTATCAAATGGATGTGAAAAGTGCCTTTCTCAATGGTGACCTTCAAGAGGAAGTCTTTGTTAGCCAAACACCTGGTTTTTGAAAATCCTGATTTTCCTAATCATGTGTATAAACTCTCAAAGGCACTCTATGGGTTAAAACAAGCTCCAAGAGCTTGGTATGAGAAGCTCAGCAATTTCCTAATTCAACAAAACTTTTTAAGAGGAAATGTTGACAAGACCCTTTTCACAAAAACTACTGGAAATGATATCTTGCTTGTCCAAGTATATGTTGATGACATAATATTTGGATCTACAAATAATAAACTGTGCAAAGAATTTGAAAATTTGATGAAAGGTAAATTTGAAATGTCAATGATGGGTGAACTGTCATATTTCTTGGGATTTCAAATTAACCAAAGCAAGCAAGGCATTTTCATTAGTCAATCTAAATATTGTTCTGATTTGATAAAGAAATTTAACTTTGAAAATCTAAAGTCCATTGATACACCCATGAGTCAAGGAAATTTCTTAGACCGAGATGAGAAAGGTAAATCTGTAGATGTCACTAGATTTCGTGGTATGATTGGATCTCTTCTCTACCTTACAGCAAGCCGACCAGACATTATGTTCAGTGTTTGTATGTGTGCAAGGTATCAATCAAATCCAAAGGAATCTCACTTCAGTGCAGTTAAGAGAATTTTCAGATACTTGATAGGAACTAAAAGTCTTGGATTGTGGTATCCAAAAGGATCAACATGTACATTGATTGGTTATTCAGATTCAGACTTTGCCGGTTGTAAACTCGACAGGAAAAGTACCTCAGGAACTTGTCATCTGCTTGGAAATTCTCTAGTGTCTTGGTTCAGTAAGAAGCAAACAAGCATTGCATTGTCTACTGCTGAAGCTGAATATATAGCAGCTGGGAGCTGTTGTGCTCAAATTCTATGGATGAA
Organism: Cicer echinospermum; assembly: GCA_002896215.2. Lineage (NCBI taxonomy): Eukaryota > Viridiplantae > Streptophyta > Magnoliopsida > Fabales > Fabaceae > Cicer > Cicer echinospermum. Next base: position 26,337 of record PGTU02005666.1, read on the forward strand.
ACAGCATTTATTGGACTTCGATGTCGAATTGGGAACAGTGCTGATCATGTGTGATAACACAAGTGCAATCAGTATAACCAAGAATCCAGTAATGCACTCCAGGACCAAACACATTGAGGTAAGACATCACTTCATAAGAGACCACTTTCAGAATGGAATTATCAAAACTTGAGTATGTCAACACTACGGAACAATTAGCTGATATATTCACAAAAGCTTTGCCAAGAGAAAGTTTTTTGCATATAAGGATGAAACTATGGATCATTGATCCTAGTGAAGTATGATTTTTTGTTGATTCTGGTATTATTCAGTAATGTTTTCCAGTTAAATCGATTTGGAAATCGATTACCAGCATGGTAAATGGTTTATAAAATCGATTTGGGAATCGATTACTTTAGCCCAGAATTCAAAGTTCAGAAATTTTTTTAAAACCTTCACGAGCGTCGATTTGGAAATCGATTAGTTCAGTGTTCAACCTTAAGACAATCGATTTGGACATCGATTAAGTAAAACTGGAACTCGATTTGAACATCGATTTGAAATATGACCGTTACTCTTATTTTTCTAGCCGTTGGAACATCATCATTACTGAATCGATTGAGGATTCCCAGCAACGGTAACCTAATCGATTGGGAAATCGATTTACAAGGTTAAGAGTATAAATAGGAACAGTTCTAAATCGATTTCTGCATTGTATTTTCCAGACTTTCACTGATTTCTCTTGTCTGCTTCATTCTTCTGTCTCTGTATCTGTTAGTATCTTCATTCTACATTCTACCTACTTTGAATCTACAAGTGAAACACCTTCACCCCCACCCACTTTGACAAAGAGAGTACCTATACCCACTCACAAAATTCTTGCCAAAGATAAGGGCAAGGCTCCTGCACCAATCCAAGAGAAGATGAAGAAACGTAAGGAACCCCCAACAGAGAAGCTCATGGCTGATGCCATGAAAGAAATATCTCAAAAGAGGAAGAAGAAACCTAATTCTTCACCACCTCCAAGAAGGTCTCAGCACCAAAGGAAAAGGAGGCACAACCATCTCTATCAACAGACTTTGCAAAGAGGAAAATTCATGAGGCAAGAACCATGGATTTTGCATACTTTGATGTTGTTGAATTCACGTTTCAGAATCATCTCAGATTTCATGGACTGGAGAGTTTTCTGATAAGGGAATTTTACTCTACTTTCAAGTTGACTGAAGAAGGTTTTACTACTCTAGTTAAAGGAAAAAGGATTGCAATGTCCTTTGATGATTTCTCTACTTGTCAGGATTGCCATTCTACGGCAAGTCTATCGATGGCAGCTCGGAAGCTGATACTGCCGATGAAGGTTGGGAAGAGACTCTTGATAGGCATACAACAGTAAAAGACCTGATGATCGATGGGTTCGTTGAATCTATTTCATTACCCATGGTCAAATGAAGGTTCAACATAGGATGTTGATGTATACACTTACTCGTATGCTGGTACCAAGATCAGGAAACCATGCAGTAGTCCAGAAGTTGGACATTATACTGTTATGGGCTTTATCTAAAGAGCTAAGGATGAGTTGGAGTTGGATTGTGCTAAGGCACATGCTGGAAGCTTCTCAAAGCAAGCTAATGTTGCCTTATCCACAACTGATCACAAAAATTCTCAAACATTTCAAGGTTTCATTTGGTAATGAGGAATCTGCAAAAACCACTCTGGTTTTTGGAGAATCAATTGTGAATCAAATGCAATTGAAACGGTTACACGGAATATGGATAAGACCTCAAGTTGCTGTTGAACCAGCACAACCTCAGCCTCAACCAGTTACTGCACCAGCTATTCCTGATTTTGTTGGCAGAATAATGGAATTCATTGAATCTCAAATGGCACACAATGCCAAAGTGCTAGAATCTCAGTCCAGGTTGGAAGCAAGTTTAAGGACTCTGCAAGCATCCTTGAACTCGGTTGTTCAGGATGTGGATGCAATTCAAGCACACTTAGGCATCAAGCTGTCGTTTGAAGACATCGCGGATATTGGTCGACAAGCAGCAGAAGAACCTAACCCGGATCCCCTAGATAACCCTGAGACTCACGGTGAGGAGACACCAGCTGAGGTTAATACAGCGGTCTCAACCTCTCCCATAGATGATAGTGAGGACCAGCCTAGACTAGGAGATTAGGAACCTTAGGATCTGTGCTGTTTTGCTCTGACCTGTTGTAATCATTTGATCTGTGATGAATTTAAAACTTTTATTTCATTTAGCTTAATCATCTGATATGCTCATTAACTGCTATGATTGTTTTTGACTTGATAACATGAATTTCATTGCTCTGATACACTATGTTATATGATTTCAAACCCAATGCTTATGTTCTTTAACATAGGGGGAGAAATTGTTTTCTGCCTTTTTGTCTTAACTGACAAAGGGGGAGAAAATTATAACTTGATAGTTGCATTGTTTTTACAATCTGATGATTTTGCTCTGATACTTAATAATGTTAATAATAATGTAATAATACTCTTATGCTTGTTGTTTTGAAATGCTCAAGTTAAAATTGTATGAATTGTCAATTATGCCAAAAAAGGGGGAGATTGTTGGACTTTAGTCCTTTGAATCCTAATTTTGACATAATTAACAAACATACAATGTTCATACATCACATGATAAATCTAATATTTGAATTGAGCAAGATTCAGGAACAACAATCCAATCCTACACACTTGGAACATATTGCTTGGAACACAAGAAAATCAACAAAAGTTGATTTTTGACTGAAGTAAATCGATTGGGAAAATCGATTTCATAACAAGGGTGTAAGGAAACACAACTGTTTGTGATGGTATAATCGATTGGGAAATCGACTGACTAAATTAGAAATGAAAACTGCACAAGTCAGTGGCACCCTGTTTTACAGGCTAATCGATTGACAAATCGATTATACATTTCACAAAGTAAACCTGATTGAAATAAATCGATTGGGAAATCGATTGTACAAGTCACAGTGACACCCCAGTTTTGAGGGTAATCGATTGGCAAATCGATTGCTTAAATACTATTTGCAAAATAACTTTCCTTGTGACAAACTCAATCGATTGAAACAATCTATTGTGTATAAAATTTCAATCAAGTTAAGTTTGGTGGCAATCGATTGGGAAATCGATTGAACTAAACACCAGGTAAGAACTTTTCAGACAAATACATACAAATCGATTGGCACGTCGATTAACATCAAAATAGCTGAGTCACTGACTTAAACACAATCGATTGGCAAATCGATTGAAAGAACTTTTTTGAAATCTCAGTGAACTCTGAGCTTGTGGCCAAATTGATTCTGAGTATTTGTTAATCGATTATGAAAACTTAATAAATCGATTACGAAGTCGATTGGTATGTGTTTTACTTTGAACATAACATCTGCAATCGATTACGAAATCGATGCATATAAGTCTTAACATAATCACTGAAAAATGTTGTTTAAAGAAGCGATTGGTAAATCGATTGGCTTATATAGTTTCAAGATTCAAGAAAAACAAGACACGCGATAATCGATTGGCAAATCGATTAGACCGGTTTTATTACTTTAAGAAATCGATTGGCAAATCGATTGATTAAGATGTTCTTCAGAAACTATATAAACTGTCTTCAATCATTCTTTCAAACAACAATCTAATAAACACTTTGAATATTCTTGATATACAAAAGAACTCTCAATAACACTTGGTTAACACACTGAGATTGCTTTTTCAGATCACAGCAAAAGAGATTATCAACAATCAATAAGAGAGCTGGAAAAGTGATCTTGAAAGACAAAGTTCTCATGAACAATCCTTGAATATCCAGAATCGTGAGAAGTCACATTGACCAAGATTGAAGACTATCTTTTTGTTCTTCCTTTATTCAGTTTGTAATAATACTTTGAAAGAAACGAAAGCGAGAAAAGCCAGCTTGAAACTGGTGGCTTACTTTCTTGGGTAAGAGTGCTCAACAAGAAAGAGTCGTACTTTGATTCTGTGTTAGATTGCTGAGTATCTACAAGGATCAGAGGGTGACCAATAGGAAAGAGATCATTAAGATAGATAGGTTTCGGGATGAAACTGGACAATCTGTAATTGATTCTTTCTATTGGAGAAGAAAATCTGAAATCCGATTGGATTTTCAGGACTGGATGTAGATTGTCAAGTTGACAACTGAACCAGTATAAATTCTTGGTGCAATCTTCTCTAACCCTTAACTCCTTTAATTTCGATCTTGCAATATCTGTATATGTGATTAATATTAGATGCATGTTAAACATATTCTGTGTTAGGTAATATTGTTTAAACTGATAATTTGACTTGCATGCATCTTGGTTAATCTCCTATCATCTACTTGCAATTAACATTTCGGATATTTTCGTCCTCCCTAGGCTTATTCTTGTCCAATTAGGGTTTTTAACCAATCTTGTGCATCCCATAAGTTCATTTGTGTCATTGGATGAACATTTAGGTCATTTTCGTCCTCCCTTGGCTTATTCTTGTCCAATTAGGGTTTTTAACCAATCTTGTGCATCCAATAAGTTCATTTGTGTCATTGGATGAACATTTAGGTCATTTTCGTCCTCCCTAGGCTTATTCTTGTCCAATTAGGGTTTTTAACCAATCTTGTGCATCCAATAAGTTCATTTGTGTCAATTGGATGAACATTTAGGTCATTTTCGTCCTCCCTAGGCTTATTCTTGTCCAATTAGGGTTTTTAACCAATCTTGTGCATCCAATAAGTTCATTTGTGTCATTGGATGAACATTTAGGTCATTTTCGTCCTCCCTAGGCTTATTCTTGTGCAATTAGGGTTTTTAACCAATCTTGTGCATCCAATAAGTTCATTTGTGTCATTGGATGAACATTTAGGTCATTTTCGTCCTCCCTAGGCTTATTCTTGTCCAATTAGGGTTTTTAACCAATCTTGTGCATCCAATAAGTTCATTTGTGTCATTGGATGAACATTTAGGTCATTTTCGTCCTCCCTAGGCTTATTCTTGTCCAATTAGGGTTTTTAACCAATCTTGTGCATCCAATAAGTTCATTTGTGTCATTGGATGAACATTTAGGTCATTTTCGTCCTCCCTAGGCTTATTCTTGTCCAATTAGGGTTTTTAACCAATCTTGTGCATCCAATAAGTTCATTTGTGTAATTGGATGAACATTTAGGTCATTTTCGTCCTCCCTAGGCTTATTCTTGTCCAATTAGGGTTTTTTAACCAATCTTGTGCATCCAATAAGTTCATTTGTGTCATTGGATGAACATTTAGGTCATTTTCGTCCTCCCTAGGCTTATTCTTGTCCAATTAGGGTTTTTAACCAATCTTGTGCATCCAATAAGTTCATTTGTGTCATTGGATGAACATTTAGGTCATTTTCGTCCTCCCTATGCTTATTCAATCTTGTCCAATTAGGGTTTTTAACATTTAGGTCATCTTGTGCATCCAATAAGTTCATTTGTGTCATTGGACGAACATTTAGGTCATTTTCGTCCTCTAGGCTCCCTAGGCTTATTCTTGTCCAATTAGGGTTTTTTAACCAATCTTGTGCATCCAATAAGTTCATTTGTGTCATTGGATGAACATTTAGGTCATTTTCGTCCTCCCTATGCTTATTCTTGTCCAATTAGGGTTTTTAACCAATCTTGTGCATCCAATAAGTTCATTTGTGTCATTGGATGAACATTTAGGTCATTTTCGTCCTCCCTAGGCTTATTCTTGTCCAATTAGGGTTTTTAACCAATCTTGTGCATCCAATAAGTTCATTTGTGTAATTGGATAACATTTAGGTCATTTTCGTCCTCCCTAGGCTTATTCTTGTCCAATTAGGGTTTTTAACCAATCTTGTGCATCCCATAAGTTCATTTGTGTCATTGGATGAACATTTAGGTCATTTTCGTCCTCCCTAGGCTTATTCTTGTCCAATTAGGGTTTTTAACCAATCTTGTGCATCCAATAAGTTCATTTGTGTAATTGGATGAACATTTAGGTCATTTTCGTCCTCCCTAGGCTTATTCTTGTGCAATTAGGGTTTTTAACCAATCTTGTGCATCCAATAGTTCATTTGTGTCATTGGATGAACATTTAGGTCATTTTCGTCCTCCCTAGGCTTATTCTTGTCCAATTAGGGTTTTTAACCAATCTTGTGCATCCAATAAGTTCATTTGTGTCATTGGATGAACATTTAGGTCATTTTCGTCCTCCCTAGGCTTATTCTTGTCCAATTAGGGTTTTTAACCAATCTTGTGCATCCAATAAGTTCATTTGTGTCATTGGATGAACATTTAGGTCATTTTTTTCGTCCTCCCTAGGCTTATTCTTGTCCAATTAGGGTTTTTAACCAATCTTGTGCATCCAATAAGTTCATTTGTGTCATTGGATGAACATTTAGGTCATTTTTCGTCCTCCCTAGGCTTATTCTTGTCCAATTAGGGTTTTTAACCAATCTTGTGCATCCAATAAGTTCATTTGTGTCATTGGATGAACATTTAGGTCATTTTCGTCCTCCCTAGGCTTATTCTTGTCCAATTAGGGTTTTTAACCAATCTTGTGCATCCAATAAGTTCATTTGTGTCATTGGATGAACATTTAGGTCATTTTCGTCCTCCCTAGCTTATTCTTGTCCAATTAGGGTTTTTAACCAATCTTGTGCATCCAATAAGTTCATTTGTGTCATTGGATGAACATTTAGGTCATTTTCGTCCTCCCTAGGCTTATTCTTGTCCAATTAGGGTTTTTAACCAATCTTGTGCATCCAATAAGTTCATTTGTGTCATTGGACGAACATTTAGGTCATTTTCGTCCTCCTATGCTTATTCTTGTCCAATTAGGGTTTTTAACCAATCTTTGTGCATCCAATAAGTTCATTTGTGTAATTGGATGAACATTTAGGTCATTTTCGTCCTCCCTAGGCTTATTCTTGTCCAATTAGGGGTTTTTAACCAATCTTGTGCATCCAATAAGTTCATTTGTGTCATTGGATGAACATTTAGGTCATTTTCGTCCTCCCTAGGCTTATTCTTGTCCAATTAGGGTTTTTAACCAATCTTGTGCATCCAATAAGTTCATTTGTGTCATTGGATGAACATTTAGGTCATTTTCGTCCTCCCTAGGCTTATTCTTGTCCAATTAGGGTTTTTAACCAATCTTGTGCATCCAATAAGTTCATTTGTGTGTCATTGGATGAACATTTAGGTCATTTTCGTCCTCCCTAGGCTTATTCTTGTCCAATTAGGGTTTTTAACCAATCTTGTGCATCCAATAAGTTCATTTGTGTCATTGGATGAACATTTAGGTCATTTTCGTCCTCCCTAGGCTTATTCTTGTCCAATTAGGGTTTTTAACCAATCTTGTGCATCCAATAAGTTCATTTGTGTCATTGGATGAACATTTAGGTCATTTTCGTCCTCCCTGCTTTTATTCTTGTCCAATTAGGGTTTTTAACCAATCTTGTGCATCCAATAAGTTCATTTGTGTAATTGGATGAACATTTAGGTCATTTTCGTCCTCCCTAGGCTTATTCTTGTCCAATTAGGGTTTTTAACCAATCTTGTGCATCCAATAAGTTCATTTGTGTCATTGGATGAACATTTAGGTCATTTTCGTCCTCCCTAGGCTTATTCTTGTCCATTAGGGTTTTTAACATTTAGGTCAATCTTGTGCATCCAATAAGTTTCATTTGTGTCATTGGATGAACATTTAGGTCATTTTCGTCCCTCCTAGGCTTATTCTTGTCCAATTTAGGGTTTAA
>PGTU02005673.1:0-16632 GCA_002896215.2 Cicer echinospermum
TTATTGTTGTTGTTGTTTGTCTTAAATATAAATAAAACAAAAATTTTAAATGTATTTTGCTCAAATTTGAATTAAATATAATTTAACTTGTATATATTTAAAACCGGAGGGATTATAGAGGACTAGGTCAGAGTTTTTTAAAATTGAAACACTTCTCTAAAGCCAAACTGATCTCATGTAAACAATATAAGCAGGACAATATAAGCAGGGCCAACCATAGTTCTGTAGGTTGGCAAACGTATTTTCACATGTAATTTATGTTATATTCTTCCAAAATGAATGTCGTATTTACCGCTTTACATAGGTTAAAGAAGACAATAAATAAAAAAAGATTAAAAAAAAATTGATGATTTTCTCCATTACATTACTAACTAATTTGATATATTTTTATCAGTTAATACAAAGTAAGATAATTATTTCTTTTATTTTACAAAAATATTAATATTTTAAAATGAATGTTCATGTATTATAGATGTGTAATGAAAAAAAATAATAAAATTATATTAAAAACTTAAAAATGACAGTCTTTTTAATACAATAATTATTGAAACATAAGTAGTAGATATTGGCTATATTAAATGATGTATTTATATGTATATTATATACAGGGATGCTATTTTTCTCTATATTAGATATAAATTTCTTCGTGGTTCTTTAAAATCACAATAAAATAAATGTCTCTCAATTGTATAAAATTTTTTTATCAATTGATTCCACATTTGCAGAAACTATATTCAATTTGCTGAACAAATTCACTAAATATAAAATGTCATTAAAGCATTAATATCAACTCATACTTCTTTGTCAATAATTCTTGACATATATCTATCAATATAAAAATTGGTCCATTAGATTTTATTTCTCAATATTTTAATTTTTTAATTGGTGACAATAATCATTTTTAAAAAAGTCACTATTTTGATAAAAAAAAATATCAATAGTCTTGCTTTCTAAATACACTTTTTAAAAACAAATGTGTTTTGCTCTACTAGTGCAATTTCTCGATTTAAAATGGAATGAACAAATTGAATACCTCTAAAAACTACAAATATACTACGATCTATTTGTGTTTAACTAGCATCCCCATTCAACTAAATTATGTGAAGGGTTGGAACCTCTCTGACATGATTTTTTTACACTACACTCCCTTTTTATATTATTAAAAGGGTTGACTACTGAACATCTAATTTATATTACTAAAATCATAAATCAAACATGCAAAATCAAAAATCTTGATACCTTTCGAAAGTACAGTGCATAATTTAATCAAGAAAATCAATTTGAGAGCATATAGGAATTTGCCCTCAGATCTGCAATTGACAATAATTTGATAACTATTTCAGAAAAGTATTAGTTAATTCTACGGTAGACAATCTACCACCAATGCTTTTAAAAACTCACACGAAACTCTACAAGATCGACAACACTTTCCCAAAAATTAAGATAATAGCTTTCCAACGTCTTTACACCTAATTGGGTAACGTGATTAGTGTTAGTTCCGACAAACTAAATTTTTTGAATTGCACATTGTTTTCCTTTATTTTTATCGAACTGACATTTAATCATGGTCAATGTCCTCGACCGTAAGACCAAGAACCATTCTAAGAGTGTCGTTGGATCTTTTGTTAAAGATTCAGATGATTTTTAAACATCGGTTTCCCAGTGATAAGAAATGCGTAAGCAATGAAACTCTAAAGAATTGAAATAAACTTATATGTAATGTCATCCACCGTTAGTGTAAAGAAATTCATACATGCATACCATATTTCACAACTATAAAAAAGAATACACTAAATGTGTACACTAATAGGAACAAACACTATGCCTCTCATTGAATCTATTAAGCAAGTGTGAACCCGAGGAGTAACTCTCAAAATTGATTTTCTCATATTGTAATCCCTAATTTCACTGAATAACGGTGTTTACAAAAGCGTATGTACTATATTGCACCTAAGCTTTCTTTTTGTGTGCAGCCAGTTGTTACATTACATAAAATACAGACACCCACCATGTGGGAGGAATAGAATGAATGAATTTTTGAATGCCAGAATGCGCCTTTTTGTGGGATTGGGAAAGGGCAGACATAGCACAATCAAAGTGCCAGCTCTCCAAACGTTGATGTATTCCCAATTCCTTGAGGACCATGTACAAATAAAGAACATACCCAATTAGATCTCCGAATAGCTAGCCAAAAATGAATCCAGATGACTTGAGGTATGCTAGGACAAATTTGGCAAGTTTAAGAGTTTGCAACAATGCCACCGGTGAGAGCAGCAGACGGGAGGCCAAAACAAAGGCAGGAATATGCGCCGCCAAAGAGGATCCCTGGACCAGACCCCAAGGGATATAATCATCAAAAAATTGCCATACACAAAATAGCATTTACAACGTTTACAAACTTTGCAACAATTCAAACTTAAGAGTAAAATGTCTTATTCACAAGGAGAAAGGACATTCTGTATTACTAATTCAGAAAGCAGCAAATTAGAGAACGGAAAAGGAAGGGTTTTATTAACGATATCTTCCTTACTTAATCAGATATCTGACTGTGCACCGCAGAAAAACATTAAAATCCACTTCTAAGAGACCATATACCAGGATAATTGAGAGGAGCTTGGACCACTCCCAATATTATTCTAAATTAGACCCCAATAATTGAACCACCAAAACCAATTTATGTACCACTTCTAATATCATTTACAATACTAAAACTAATGCGGACATAATACTAACAAGCTTATGAGGTCTGCTCCTAAAAACATGAACACAAGGGACCATAACATAAATTGACTGGACACAGCTTGATCGCCTTGTGGGTACAACTCTTGCTAGTCTTTGTGTATACCTCATTGCTAATCCCGTAGGAATTGAGTAACTAAAGATTCTTATATTCAGGGTAGCCTAATAACGAGCTGACACATCAAGGAAACAAAGATAACATTGATAGACAATCTTCCAAAAATTAACAAGATGTATAGTCTATGAATGTTAGGGTATAGTTCTGATAGGTTTGTGTTACTGACACTTAGACTAAATATGTAGAGAGTGTGTACACAGATAGTCAAACGAACACGTTCACTAGAGAACAAGAGGTAGAAAGGGAGTAAAAATTATCTGGAACGAATCATAAAAAACGATAGAAAGGTGTGATCTCAACAAAGAGAAGCACATATAAAATTTATACTCACTAGATTACTAAGCAGTGGTTGATGGCAGAGCAAAATATGAGATAATCTGAGGCATAATACTGTCTGAAGCATTCGGGGAACGGACTGAACAAGGATGAACCAGGTGGTGGCATTGTTTTAAACATGCCACGCGAGCACCATAAACCAAGCACACCAGTAGGTTATTTTAGTTCATATCCCCAGTCTGATAGGCGCTTTGTAGTCAGTTATGGTAACCAAGGATGTTCTCCAGCTAGTGAGCGACAACAACGAGACACGGTGCTCACACAATTAATTATTACCCAAGTATAGTTACCCCACATGTACCTTTAAAGAACGTATGCGAACAACAGGAACGTGACCGACTCAACACAACCTTTTACCTACTGGACAATTGAAAGCACACGACAATGCATTTCCATAATTCACCACTGTAACCATAACAAACTCGAGGCATAGGCTATGCGGCGGCCGTCCACATGGACGGCTGCTTCGGCCATCTGGGCTCCTCGACAACTGGCGTCAGCGCCATGTGCGGCTTTACTCCTTACCCGCGCCGTATCAGACCGGTTATTCCTTCATGTCTCGGCCCATGATTCGGTGCTAGAACAAGCGCGTATATATCTATCTTTTCATGTGGTTTGGCTTGAGTCACGCCGGCGTACCCGCGGTACGTAGCCGATGTCTGCCCTGTCCTGTGCCAAACATCACTTTTTTGCGTGCTATTATGTCTGTTGCGGTGATCTTCTGTCTAGTGCTTTCGTACAACAGTTCCTCCCGGTTCACACTCCACTGTAATCTATAGTTCTCACAATTTTCTCTGAACTGCTTTAATCCAACCAATACTTCACCAAAACATATTACCTTAGCTCTCTGCTCGTATCTATCTACTTTGCGATGAAAATTCTGATGTTGGTTCTCACCAAATACTGTACACATTGTCTGTGAGCTTCTTCCTGCTGGGTCATTGGGGAGAATATATTTGGTGTTCTTCAAACGGGGACCTGAATTGATGTTATGAAGCCCTTCATTACTCAGGTCGCGGTTCACCATGGGAATCCGTATAAGGTCAATTTGTTGTTCTTACAAACTGACGATCCATCCAGTCAGTTGCTGACCTCTATTTCCCCTACATTTTCACTGGAAGATACATTCTCTCAGTAGGATGACATCATATTTTATTTCTCTCCTCTCGACGCAAACAGTAAGTCCAATCGAGTTCTGGTTAACTTTGTCGCGTATCGTACTTAGATTCCCTCAACCTTATCTATCTCCGAACTCAAGTAATAAAAGTATGACGTGCAGGAGACTCGAGTACTCCTAATTCACCTCCTTTACGCGTCATGAAAGATGTTCGAGACATACAAAATTGCGCCTGCGTATTTTGGTAGGTTTGAGTTCTCTCCATTAATACCTACATACATTATTGGCAATCCAATTATTTTAAGCTCGTAGTCAATTTATATACAATTATTCCATCCTCAGACGACTACTAATTATCACAGGAGGTAGGTTGTGATCTTGTCTTCCGATGAATTGACTCAAAGAATTGAGAAGAAGTTACATTTGTGGCATTTTAGCACTCAGCGACCTTGTAATTCATATTCCCCACAACCGATGAACTTGTTCAATCCGGTGGTGACTCTTACCCACACGATGATCAGTTTATGGTGCCTATACCGTGTCTGTGCATTTTTCCAAACACAAAACCAAGTTCGAGGTGAATTCTGCTTTAAGATCATTATACTATGATCGATCATATTACTTTTGAGTCGTTTGTCCAAAAACTTAAGTTTCGATGCACGTATGGAAGATCGTAACATAATATACGCAAGTTGAGACTATGCGCTTACACAAGCATATAAAATTTCCTCTTCAGTTAAAAGTCTTTCCGATTTGCAAGAAAAGGAGCATTAGTGTTAGTTATATACAAAGTATTTTAGGTAATGTTTGTTTATTAACATATTATGAATTGATGCTCAGCATAGCATTTTCTCCTAATGCTAAAATCGGTCAGATTGAAGTCCCAGAAAGTACGGACACACCAATACTTATATGACCGTAGACCAGATATATTTTCGTGCGAACTTGGAGGTGGGATAAGATATAGTTTGGCGAGGACATTCTATCATATCTAATGTAAGTACAAGGAGTGTGTCCACTCAAACAATATAGTAGAATCGTACTACACTTATTTAAGTGGTCTTAACCGTGTACTTTAACGGATTTTTATTGCAATTTCATCCACAACCAGCGCCTACAGGCCACCACGTATCTTATAATAGTTGAAAAATGAGACAACCACCCCACCCGAATCATTAACGAACCTAATAATCAAATCTGCCAGTTTGCTACAGATGTGTGGGGACAAGTGTGAATTCCAATGAGTGTCTCTTGATATGTACCGACCACGTAGACCCATGCAAGTCAGCCATATGATTATTCCAATTCAAAATGACTGGTAATGTTCCGTACCCCATACAACCTACTGGAAGGATTAAAAAATGTTCATAATGTCAAGGTCTTTATGTAAGGTAATTAGAAAGATTATATAAGGATAAATTTAAATGACAATAATGATACAAAGAACATGATTGATATAATGGAGAAGAAGCTCCTAAATAATAAGGGCTATTCCTCCAATAATAACTCAAGGAATGGAAGGAGACAAAACAAGAATAGAATGCGGAGTATTATTGAGAAATGGACAAAAGCTACGGCTGCGAGAAGCCGGACAAATTTGCAAGTGAATCCGTATGAAATAAACTCCATACTGGCAGCCATCCTACCACGCACAACGAACTGAACAAGAACCGAAAATCAAACATCTTTAAATCGGCAAACTTTTAGACTAGACCAAAGAGAGTGTTAAGCAGCAATACAAATAACTGCGTTAAATTATCTCCAACACTGAAACATACCGACCGAATACAGCATTGTCAAACTCGTGCGTGGTGATCAGACCCAAATAGGAACACTGTGATGGTAAATTCTGTATACTCAATTAGTAACGAATGGTTAAGTTGATATCTCTGTTCATGAACGTTTCTAATATGTAATATCTAAAAGATGAGGATTAACGTAACTATACACATGAAAGCATGGATCGAAATACCGAGAAACCCGATTGTCAAGTAAAGGAAAATAATGAAATTGAACATTGTGCGAATCCATTAGTTAAAATGTGCCAATGAACCTGCATCATACCACCGCAAGTGGTACAATTAACTCAGCAGGACAATACACAACGTGCAATGGAAGCAGACCTTCGAATTCCGGCACTGTATCATCACAACATAATCAAATCATTGATGTTATCCCGACCAGACCATAATCGGTCCGTACAGAAAAATGAGACTAATTGTAGTACACAAGTGCCAGCCATGACGAAACCAAGGAAAATAACGATAAAAATATGCTCACTGCACCAATACTAATATCTGTGCACGCACATCAACCCTATCACATTTGATACGATCATAAAAGAGCTAATTCCGAAGGCAACAAGCCTGGATAAGAACGCAATAAACGGACCAATGGCAGATTAATGAATTATTCAGGAAAAAAAAATTCCAAAAACATGTCAATACTCCTCCTTAATAAAAAAGGAAAAAAGTACCATAGAGCTCTATTCGGTCAATCATCGATAGATAAACCTTGTGAAAATAATCCATATTTTACCAAAATACAAGTGACCCAATATTGATTCTTAACAGATATCCATTCATACGCCACAACCAGAACATGCATCCTTTACTAACTTAACGACCGTCCTGATCATACAATGATGCGGTAGTCCAATCAGATGTAGCTCCTACTTTGAGTGATCCTCCCGGCGTTGCGATACTTCTCTACCACCACTCTCATCCGTTGGCTCAAGACAGACCCGGAAGAAGGGAAACCATGTATTCAACTTGCCAGGGTATCTACACTAGGATTGGAAGGAATAATTAACGATAGGATCGTCATGATTGGAGAGTAGGCAGCAGCACAACGACAATGACGACGATATGGGTACAATTCTATCTGCCAACTAAGTTAGAAAAGCAGGACATACACTGGATAAGGTCAGAAGGTAACACTGTTGGCACATAAGATACGCAAAGCGAAGTAGCCTACCCACATGAAAATAAGAGAGGCACATACTAATGTCCAGCTCAGAAATGTCATTAGCAGGGGTGGCCAAATGCCTCTTAAACTGAATAAAGCTACCACAAATTATGAAACCCGTACTGCGTATCCAGGCCCCTTCACATATTAAAAATTTATCAAGTATATTTGGTAATCCTCTCCGCTAGAATTGACAAACTTCTCGACTGCGTAACAGCTCTTCAATCAATCTTTTTGCGCCGTCAGTGATCCTTTCCCGTAATCTTGAGACAATTATGGATTCATCCTTGGAATACTCCAGATAAAGGCTATTGATTGGATAGAAGAGAACTCTCATTGGCCATTAATGTTTGTTCATCTCGCAAATGGCACAACGGCAGCAGAATATTCGACACAAACAGGAGGGTGATGGGTTGAAACATGGTTTGCGAGTCGTTAAGTCGGCTATCGGTTCACTCAGCACAACTAGGAAATAAAATTAGGGTTAGACATACGTGCCCGCTACAATTCAAAAAACACCTGGCGTCCAATATTGTAAAAGCCATGAGGATATTAATAGGGCTATCCTAACCAGTATTATCTAAGCATTAAATAGACATGCCAGTATAGTCCAGTATGTTTTTAAACAATGCAATGTATGAGTGATATGAAGGAAACTTCCAAAAGAATCCTCCGCAGCTAAAATATAAACCTCTAGAGACAACTGGGCGAGCATGCCTTACTTTAGTAAAGCTGCTTAACAATACCAGACATTGTAATATACACGTACCTACTTGTGGAGAAAGAGTGTTGACACCTGTAAAATACTAGGAGACCCTTGTGGTCATGGTGGAGTATGTCTTCCCGAAATGTGGTCTGTGGTGATAGAACTAATTGGCAGTGTTTATGAGCTTTCAAACTCTGACCCCGTGCCCTCAATTAAAGAAAACTACCCCTTCATCTAGTAAAAAATAAAAATGTATCTTAGTGAATCATCGGTCGCTTTACGTGCTTTTAGGTTATACGCCACGTCTAGAATCTAATAGAAATAAGAAGGAGCTCATAAAGTTACTCAAATTAGGGTAACACACTAAGTGTATTGTGGGAGAATATCTTCGTATCTCTCGCATGGTGGAATTTGGGTTACTGGTACGGCAGGTTAGGTTTAGTGGGGACCCTAGCTCAGATCTCTGTGGGCACTCAATAAAATATACAATTGTGATTGCGCAGAATATACCATAGAATAAAACTAATCCAACAACAACACCTTTTCCATATCTGGATAAAGGCTTTGCCACCTAAGAAGAGCTTTTCGAACGGCATCTGACACTATTATATATACCTCGTGTTTACCAAACTCTCGATGTCATTTTGGAAACAATTAGACAAGTGTCATTTTAATTTACTTTGTTTTTCTACAGAATTGGAATTGGATTAAAAAGTTAACTATTATCAGTGGATTTCAAGAAGGAGACCTGTACTGTCATTAGTATTAGACAAAGAAACTTAAATGATACTAGAAAAATTGTCATGAGTAGGCCCTGTACTACGGTAAAGATGTGTCAAGAGAATCCAGACTGTTGTCACCCATACCAAAGAAAAATTAATATAACAAATAATAACCTAAACTAGGGGATAGAAGAAACTAGATCAAGACTGAAAGTAAAGAGTAGATACTTTTTGCAGTCAATAGCAAAAGGCTTGTTGCTTGTTCTAAAAAGATCAAATCTATGCTATAGCCACTACGGGTTGCGTCTTCGTGAAACTATATAAGTTAACAACACCAATGTCACTGAGTGACAGATGACCATCACCAAACCAATACAATTATGAAGCGCACTATATTCAAGATACTTTAACACCTACACAGCCACAAGAATAGCATGCGCTTAATGGAAATTGACCACATGCTCACAGCAAGCTATCAATTGCTTCGTCAAGAATAGGAACCATTTCATAGATTTGGTTAAAGAAACAACCAAATATAATCAGTTAGTTTAAATATTAGAAGAGCTTCACGGAAAATTTAAAATCGCAAATTGATGCAATACTCATCAGATTTTAAGCATAGCAACATAACAAGAAAGCCCCAATATGTAATCATTGTTTAAGTATCCAACTATCCAAAACTATTCTAAGATCCCTTACATGGACTAGTTCCAATGTAGCACCAACACTCCAAGTTGAAGGTGTGTCAAACACATAATGACAACCCATGTTCAAAAAGCTTCCATTCCAGTGTGCCAGAGTATACAAAAATTAATTTTTCAGTTTGACTAGTTGATGTGCCTTTGGGCTTTTTGAAAGTTTTTAGATATGCTCCCAGCAATCCAGAGCACAACACATTCACATTAGGTATTGTCGTTTGAGCTATTTAGTGGTGAGAGTAGAAATGGAGGATTGTAGGTGAAAGACGTAGTTTAATAGTTCATCATATTGCTTAGAACTTCTTTTATAGTGGTTCACAGAAAACAAAGAGTGTTAACCCAAAAATAACATAAGTATAATCGAAGTCTACTAGAAGACTCCTCGGCGTCCGTCACAACTTGAAAAATATCCAAAATACCACACAGGAGCTATTATTCATTGTAAGGCATCTTTCTTTGTGAATTAATATAAGTTCGCCATTTAATCAATAATGCACTACAACAAAGATGGATACTCCTTATTGGATGATGAGTGAAATTTTGAATAATTCATTAACTACCGTTCGAGCCATTATAAATGTGTCTTTGCAAGCCCATATAATGGGTCAAATACCTTACATATTTTCCATTTATAATCTAATATATTCTATTATATCAATAATAATACAGGCCACACGACACAGCATCCAATGTTGTCACTGTGCCCTTTATTAGAACATTAGCGTGTCACATAGTTGCGCTTCATTTACCGGAAGTTATTGCCTATTCTGTATAATGAAGCACATCTTTCCCATAGAGCCCTACCACGGTAAGACACAATATTTTTGCGTTCCTGTCTTCTGATGTTTTTCGTTATGTGTCTATTATGGTGTATACATCATATTTATGTTTACTTAGGTTAATATAGTTTTCACTCATAATTTAATTCGATCAAGCGGTTTTCCCTTTCTATGAAGTCCTTGCAACTTGTGATTTAAACAAGTTGCACAGTCAACGCTCATTAGGTGGAAAGAGTAAGTTAAAAGTAGTTGTGTTACGATACTCTTAGGACTGTTCAATCTGTTGTGGTATCTAAGAGGGTCGATGGTTTAGAATTCCAGTTTGTGTTTGGGATTCATGCCACCGTCAAGGCGTGAAACCGCTAACTATATTTATTTGTTACTTTCTTTTGCGCTTTGGATTGTCTGCTGGATGGTGGTTCCGAAGAGGCACTTAGTCTAGTATCCGGCAACAACGCAATTCACGAGTCTGAGCTTGCACACCAACCATGCCGCAAGTCGCTTTCGAGTACTGCCGTTTCAGACACAGCGTACTGACTACACATTGCAGAAATGACTGCGTTAACAGGCTTCCGAGGACTTTCCACTTCTCACCAACGCGCGTGGTGGTAAGCTCCTGTGTTGTTGGGCGGTCGTCAAACACCATGTCTCACAGGGCTACGGTCAGTCTCCATCGGCCTGTCTTTGTCCACTGACAAGTGTTCGCCACATGAGGGTCCATGTTGCCGCCGTAACACCTCCCATTTTTGTGCCCTTTGTCTTGCGATGTGTTTGCCAGCTTTCATTTGGGCCCTTTTCAAGTGTTTTGGGTCCCTTTGAAGGGTGTTTCAGAAGTTTGTGCTGTTTGTAGTATTTCATGGTTGTGAACGCGCCGAGGGCTCATAGTTGCTGTTTTTGGTCTCTTTGGTCACTGTTCATCCATGTTTGTCTATCGACTACAACAAAAAAATTTGCTGCCATTAAAATGTCTTATTTCACATTGGTTTTGGTCATTGTTTGGATGGCTGTCCAGCATGTGTCTTTGCAGGCCACCGTGGCTTATTACGCTGCTGGCTTGTCTATCTCACTCTGTGGGATTCATGGATTTTGGATTCAGGTGCTTCTGATCATGTTAGTTGGATCCCTTTCTTATCTTACTTGTCACCTTAAAAATACTCACAACTTCTTTGCAATGGTTCTAACACAGGTTACTGGTATGGTCAAGCTTCACCTCTACCATCTTATCATGAATTATGTTGTACCCATTACTTGGTTCTTCTATTTAATTTTGATTTCAATCAGTCCACTTACCGATCCCTCAACACGTTACATTAACATTTTCTTTTAAACTCTCTCTTTAATAGGATCGAAGTAAGTACTGGGCAAGACAATTTGAATTAGGGAATCTGAATCACAGGGTCTTCAATTACCTTCATCCACATCCATCCACCGTTATGTGATGTTTCTGCATATATTATTGATTGTCGTTTAGGTCATCCAAGTTTTGATAAATTAAAGGTGTTGGTTCCTCAATTCTCATATTTAAAGACTCTGAATTGCGAGTCATATGAATTGCGAGTCATATCAGCTTGGCAAGCATGTTCGGGTGACTTTTTCTAGTAGTGCCAAGAAAAGATCCAAGTCTTCCTTTGGTATTGGGCATTCAGATATTTGGGGTCCTAGTCGGGTGCCTTCAGTTTTAGGATGCCGATACTATGTCACTTTCATTGATGATTTCTCGCGATGTACTTGGATAACTTTATTTTATGATTGTTCTGAATTATCTGGTGCATTTCAGACTTTTTGTTAAGAGATAAAAACTCAATTTGGAAACACAATTCATATTTTGCGAAGTGACAATGCCAAAGAATACTTTCCTGCGTCATTCAACTCCTTCTTGACTTCCCATGGCATCATACATCAGTCTAGTTGTCCACAAACACCACAACACAGTGGGATGGCTGAGCGAAAACATCGGCATCTAGTTGATACAGCTCGGATCTTATTGATCAATGCTCATGCACCTTTAAAATTATGGGGTGATGTTGTTCTCCCCACCTGTTATTTGATCACCTGCATGCCATTCTCGGTTTTGGATGATGAGATTCCACATTCTCTCTTGTTTCCTACGGACCTCCTCTATTTTGTCCCTCTTCAAGTGTTTTCCTCCTCTTGTTTTGTACATAATCTTTCTCCTGGTCATGACAAATTGTCTGCACGAGCTGTTAAATGTGTGTTTTCAGTGTACTAAAGAGTTCAAAAAGGATATCGATGTTATTGTCCATCTACACATCAGATTTATGTCTTTGCAGGTGTTACTTTCTTTGAGGATACACCTTTCTTTACAACACCAGCGACATCAGAGTCTACAATAGATGTTACTCCTTAGGTACTACCTATTCTTCTATTTGAAACATTTGTTCCTACTCGCAAACCTCCACAATCACAAAATGGCCCTGAGTTTCGTTGATTTCGTATTACTTATGAGCGTTGACATGCTCTTCGTAAAGGTAAACGATCTACTTCTAATCCTCATCCTATTCATAATTGTTGAGTTATCACTGCTTGTCTCCATCTCACTATACCTTTGTTTCTGCTATATCTATTATCTCTATTCCAAAGACCGTCAAGGAAGCATTATCCCATCCAGGGTGGCGACAAGCAATCATTGATGAAATGACTGCGTCAAAGTCTAGTGGTACATGGAAGCTTGTTCCACTTCCACCTGAGAAATATATTGTTGGATGTCGGTGGGTCTTTACTATTAAAGTAGGTCCTGATGGACAGGTGGATCGTTTGAAAGCTAGACCGGTAGCAAAATGATACACTCAAATTTATGATCTTGACTACAGAGATACCCTCTCTTCCAATTGCGAAAATGGCCTCTATATGCCTTTTCTTGTCAATGGCTGCTATGAAACATTGGCCTTTGTATCAACTTGATATTAAAAATGTTTTTTTGCATGGAGACTTAGAAGAGGAAATTTATATGGAGCAACCACTTGGTTTTGTTGCTCAACGGGAGTGTCTTGTTTGTCAGATGCAAAAATCATTGTATAATCTAAAGCAATCACCTCGAACTTGGTTTGGAAAATTCAACGTTATTCAACAGTTTGGCATGATTCATTGTGAAGCAAATCACTCTCTATTCTTTAGACGTTCATCTTTGAACAAAGTCATTTATCCTGTGGTATATGTAGATGATATTGTTATTACTGGTAATGGTCAAGAAGGTATTAAACACCTAAAGCAGCATTTATTCAACCACTTTCATACCAAAGATTTAGGTCGATTGCGTTATTTTCTTGGGATTGAAGTAGCTCAGTCATAGGCAAGAATTGCTATTTCTCAAAGAAAATATGTTTTGGATATCTTGGAAAAGACAGGAATGCTTGATTGTAAACCAATTGATACTCCCATGGACCCCAATGTGAAGCTTCTACATAATCAAGGTGAACCATTTCCTGACCCAGGAAGATACAGAAGGTTAGTTTGGAAACTGAATCATCTCACTATGACTAGGCTAGATATTTTGTTTGTTGTTAGTGTTGTGAGCTATGTTGTCAACTGTGACGCTAACGCGCGCAATAGCAGAAACGTGTTGCGGCGGCGGCCGTCTCCGCAGCGCTTCTCACCGTGAAACCGCCGTCATCCATTGCGGCAAACGCTATCGCGAATAGCGCCCTAATGCGCTGACCCGTTGCGCCAGACCCGGATCCATGACCCGCTACTCTATTTTTACAGGTTTGTTGAATTTTTTTAATTTCATTAAGGGTATTTAAGTCTTTTCGCACTCAAATCACTATTATTTTATTATTTCTTGACCTTTCTTCTTCTTGGACCTTTCATAACTGCTACAACCCTTCTTATTATTCCTCTGTTTCTCTGTTTTCGTTTACATTCTTCTCTGTTTTTCTTCGTCCTTTCATTCTTCTTTCACTGTTTCTTCTTCATTGTTCGTTATTATTATTCCTCTGTTTTCGTTTTCGTTTTTCCTCTTCCTCTGTTCTTCTTTCACTGTTCTTCCTCTGTTTTTCTTCTTCTTCTTCCACTTCTGTTTTTGTTTTTTTATTGCCTCTGTTTTTTTTTTATGAAATATGAAGTACTATGATTACCCCTTTATTTTTGTGTATTTTATTTTTCCTATTTTTTAGTATTTTTGTCTATTGTTTATATTTTATGTTTAGTCTATATATTGTTTTTTTTATCTTCACAATAGCGGTCATCTCGCTATCCACGATCCTGCTATCCCATTTTCGGGGTTGGGCGCTCTGCGCCGCTATCCGTGACTGACAACATAGGTTGTGAGTCAATATCTAAACTCACCATGTGATAGGTATTGGAATGTTGTGGTTCGGATCTTGAGGTATATTAAAGGTTCACATGGGAAACTGCTTGTTTATTCAAACAGAGGTCATACTTATATTGTTGGATATTTAGATGGAGATTGGGCAGGTGGTGTGAATGATAGAAGGTCTATTTCAAGTTATTGTGTTTTGATTGGAGGAAACTTAATTTCATGGAAAAGTAAAAAGCAAACTGTTGTTGCAAGATCGAGTAGAGGCAAATTATCATGCTATGACCTACGTGTGAACTTATATGGGTGAAGCATTTGTTACAAGAGTTGAAATTTTGTGAACTAGGTTCAATGGAACTTATGTGTGGTAATCAGTTGGCATTGTATCTTTCTTCAAATCCAGTTTTTCATGAGAGGACTAAACACATAGAAGTTGATTGTCACTTTATCAAAGAGAAGATCCTTTACGGCATCATTAAATGAACAGCTAGCTGATATCTTCATCAAATCTCTATGAGACCTCGGATTGATTATATATGTAACAAGCTGGATGCATACAATATATATGCTCCATTGCTTCAGCTTGAGGGGCAATGTTGTTGATTATTCTCTATTTACTATCATTGTTATAGTTTCCTTATTTATCTAGTTTTCCTTTCTTGAGAGATTCTCACTAGTATATAAACATGCACCAACCTCATTATGAAATACAAGTAGTTTTATTCTAAACTATTCAACTCTAATTATTGATTTTAAAAGAACGCACATTACCAAAAATGTGTGTAATACAAATAAAACATCCATGTTGTTGTGCCCTATATTTTGGACATTATTGGTGTCTATGCATCGTATCTGTTGTCCACTTCTTTGCTTCATACCATTATTCCTATCTAAAAGATACATTCTCCATTATCCTATAGCATAAGTGTAGATTTCTCCAACATCTTGTTTCCAATTATTCATTTTAAAGAACACATGTTGCCAAAAATGTGTGCAATAATAATGAAACATTCAATTAAAAAAACAGTGCAATGGATTTAACATAGTGGCAGTGTGTCAGAAATATGGAATTAAGTAATAACACACCAATATTTACAAAGTCTCACTGTTCCAATTCCACTAGCGCCAGAAGAATATCCAAGGATGTTTCCCACTGCCATCACAAGAGCAAAAGACAGCATTTGATACATTGCGTTGATCAGGACCTAAGTAGGAGCAAACATGTTACTTCATGATGTCGCTTGACTACCAATCAAGTATTTAATACAAGATGAAAAATCAACGATTCCCATTGTGGTTGTTGAGAACTTGAACAAGAAACATGTACAATAAGAAATCTTTACCTGAGAGATCTGCTAAAGTGCTCTAGCTGGCCCCTATAAATTAAAATTCAAAGAATAAAGGGTTTAGTTTACCGTCATTTGACTGCATCAACTAAAAAAGGTAATATAACAAGTACACTTTAATTCCTTTAACAAGCTTACCTGCACTGTGTTGTTGGCAAGGTCCAGCATCCAGAACCCAAGAATAAATACAAACAGCAGCCCTTGTTCGGTCCCTTTAAATGTCCTACAATTATATTTTATTTATACATATGAACTCCATTAATATCTGAGTTCATATATGTGAAATTTATAAAATAGAAAGAAATAAAATGAGTAAGAAAAGTACGAAATGATTCAAACAGAAACCTGCAATGCTCATGTGTATCCCCTAGTAATATCCAATGTCTGCAGAAAACCCGATCAATATCACCTAAATTACAAGACTTAATTTAGCTTTATATGTAATGTGGCGTAAAAAGGTATGTCAGAAAACAATGTGTCATAATGCTTACAGCCAAGGAGATCATAAGAGATCCTGCCAGAATGAATGGACGTCTTCTGCCAAACTTTGAAGTACATTTATCACTCCAAATACCAACACATGGTTGAACCTGTAATTAAAAACAAATCATAATTTTGTTCAAAACCGCACCATTAACACTCCACACAACGTTCTTTGCAATGCCAATATTAGCATTATCTCTAATGAATGGCTTGACAAAGAAATAAATCACAAGGATGAAGCAATGTGAACTTACATATAGCTAGGCATACGCACACGGTGACCATAGATCATACAAATAGTTGTATTTTGCAATTAATATCATAACAGATCAAGTTGAACATATT
>PGTU02005680.1:0-49000 GCA_002896215.2 Cicer echinospermum
TCAAGATATTTATTTTTTAAAATAAATAATATATATTT
The DNA here is from genome assembly GCA_002896215.2 of Cicer echinospermum. Classification (NCBI taxonomy): domain Eukaryota; kingdom Viridiplantae; phylum Streptophyta; class Magnoliopsida; order Fabales; family Fabaceae; genus Cicer; species Cicer echinospermum. The sequence goes on from PGTU02005680.1 coordinate 39, forward strand.
TCTATTTGTGTGTATGAGTTAAATGATGTTCTCAAACAATTCTGTTGAACCAGGTCCAAGTATTTTCCTTATGCATCAATACATCCCCTCAGCGTTAGATGCACGTAATTGCTAATTTAGGGAAGTGTGATAGATAAATTTGGATTGCATGCAGGTATTTTGGGATGTAATTAGACATATCTATGAGTCATTTAATTAAAATTAAGGGATTCAAATTTTAAAGTAAATTAAATCTTTTTTAAATGAAAATTCCAATGTCAAAATTAATGTTGTCTGATATCAATTAGATAATTAAAATTGAATGATTTATTGAAGAGTGTTTAGATAAATATAAAATTTTTATTAATAAAATGATGGATGAATTTATTAGTTATTAAAGAGTATATTAATTTAATTACTATTATTAGTTACGAATATCAATATTAAAATTTTTATTTTATATTACAAATTATCTTTATGTCTTCCTTGATTCAATTTTTGTTCTTCCTCTACCGACTTCTTCTCAATAATCTCTTATTTTTGAAATTTGTTGAAAATTTATTGGGTGAATTAAAAATAAGTCATGCAATCAATTTATTTATAAAAAAAAAATTCATAAAGTCCTTTGATGACAATGATGAGACTAATTTAAAACAACAATTAAATAAAAAAGAAATTAAAATAGATAAATAGATAAAAACAAAAAAACACAACCACTACGAGCTCCATGACCATGGTCCATGGCCATCGTGCTCGTTCTCCTTTTCCTTCTTCTCTGTTTTTCACTACTAACTAATAAATTCAAACACGACTTTGTAATTTGATTAACAATGATGCTATTAAATATCCTCTAAATAAATATATAAATAAAATTATAATATACGCTTACATGCTAAATTATTATTATTTATTATGTAAACTATACACATAACATATTTATCACCAATCAAATAGTTAAATAATAATTTTCACAATTAATTTATAAGTTTATATTGAAATTTGTATTTCATTAGTAGTGTATTTCTTGAATATCCTCTAAATAAAAATGCGAGAAAAATGATGATACACTTATAAAGATACAAAATATTATAACTCAAAAATTATAAATTACAATAAAATTATACATAAGACAAACATTTTATCCATGATCAATTAGGTTTCTCAAAAATATACATGGGACATATACAATTTATATTTTTAACGTATCTCGTTAATGTTCTCTAGATAAAAATGTAAATAAAATTACAATACACTTACACCGAACAAAAAATTGTAATACATAAAATAATAATTTGTATAAATCATACATAAGACAAATAATTTTCACTAATCAATTAATTAAAATATAGTTTTTAATAAATTATCCAATTCAACTAGTGATTTTTTTTAGTAGTTCGTTTTATAAAAAATCAAAAGATAAAATCATTATAATGCACTTATACGAAATAAAATATTATAATAATAAATTATATTTACCGTATAAAAATCATACCAACGTCAAACGTTTGTCATTTATTTATAGTATGTTTTGAATATTCTCTGAATAAAATATTAAAAAAGTTATAATACACTTACACCAAACAAAATATTATAATACAAAAATTATAAGTTACGGTATAAATTATATGATAAATATTTATTGTTAATTAATTAATAAAAAAATTATTTTTACAAATTAATTATTTCAACCTAAAACTTATATTTTTTAGTAGCATATCTCTTAATTATTTTTATTCGGGATGTATGTAGGTTGAGTTGGACCGGTTTTGACAAAATTGGATACACGGACGATCGATTATCTTTAGGTTAGATTGAGTTGTGTAAATCTGTATTTTTTTTATTTAACTCCAACCGAACCGATCCAATCAAAATGAGTTGAGTTGGGATGACATGTTATACATAAATAATAACATGTTTTTTATTTTATGAAAGAAACATAATGAACAACAATAACAATTTAAATAAATAAAAATATATTTAATACTTGAATGTCTCAAAACTATAAAATTTAAATTACATCATTTACCATGTTTTAGTTTATTAAGCTACCACAATTTTTTAATAGTAGTGCTTTATTAATTTATTTTTAGAGTACTTACTATTTTCAAGTAAAATACTAAAAAAAAAGTGTTTAATAAATTTAAATGTAAACAAATTTAAACTAGATTAATTATATTTAATATTAATTTTAAAAAAATATTAATCGATTAATATTAAATACTATAAAGAAATATCTTTACCTTACTTTGATAAAAGTCTGCGACGCCGCAACTATTGGAACATAAGAAGGTGGGAGGCAACGCAGTATTATGAATGTGGAACAGAAGAAGACACTCACGCGTAAGAAGAAGATTGACAGCGACCACAAATTTGAAGAAGAAGAGAAGAAGAAAGAATGAAACACAATTAGACTAACAAACAAATTTTTTTTTTAAAAAAAAACATAACCAGTCACCGGATCAGGTTTACAAGTCGACTAGTTCAAATTGTTGAACTCATCCCCGAACCGAATATAAGTAGGTTTCAACTGTCGATCGAACTCAAAAGGACGAATAAAAGTAAAAATCGGGTTGTATTAAATTGAATGATCGGATTGGCAAGTCGACCTCTAATTTTTACATAAAAAATATATATAAAAAATTATAATACACAAACAAAATATTAGATAAATATTTGTTAATTAATCACAAAATTTAAATATAAATTTATCATTTATATATTGATGTAATCCATTACGCCAAAAATTTGAAGGCCACTCATATTTATATTTATGATATATAATTTCACAAATATTAGAAAGATGTACCACCAAAAGAGCTTGCAATACTTGTCTATGTCTATAGTACCACATTTTACAACTGTCTGTACAAAAGATATAAATGTCATGTTAGTCATAAATAATCATGTATCAACCGCCGCTCAAAATCATCGTACAAAGGCATTATTGATTACGGAACGAGTAAATGTCATGTCAGTCACAAATATTTGTGCATATTATCAAGATATTTGTTTTTTTTTAAATAAAAATAATATGTATTTTTAAAATAAAATTATATATATTTTTCTATTTGTGTGTTTGTGTGTATGCGTTGAATGATGTTCTCAAACAATTCTGTTGAACCAGGTCCAAGTATTTTCCTTATGCATCAATATATCTCCTCAACATTAGATGCCCGTAATTGCTAATTTAGGGAAGTGTGATAGATAAATTTGGATTGCATGCAGTTATTTTGGGGTTTATTTATGTGTGTGTGTATATATATATATAATTTTTCTTAAATTAATTATTTATATTTTATATTAAAAAATATTTTTTTTAATTAAAAAATTGTATTTCTGGGATGTGACTACGATAAATAATTTTTAACTATGCGTTATGAGATCGCATCTTACGATTATATATAAACTTTAATTATTTTTATTTATTAATAGGAGATGGTATTCTTATATAAATTTTAACTTTTTATTTTTTAGTAGATGGTCACATGCATTATGAGGATGCTAGTTTTTTAAAAAGAAATATATAATGAAAAAAAAACCTCTTTTGGGATATAGTTAGACACATATGTCAGTCATTTAATTAAAATTAAAAAATTCTAATTTTAAAGTAAATTTTAATTTTTTTAAATAAAAATTCTAATCTTAAAATTAATGATTGATAATTGAATGACTTATTGTAACTACACATAATTTGAATCTCTTAGAGCATGTCCAACGGTAGTCAAATGAGTTCGTCCGCCAGCGTGTAGTTAAGTAAAATTCTGATTTTGACAATACTTTGATAATTTAATAATAATAAACTTATAACCGGTACCTTTTTTTTAATTAATTTATTATTAATAATAATAAATTTATGACGGTTAATGACTTTATTTATTGAATTCATATTGAGTTCACCATTAAATTAAAAAATAAAGTTGCCACAGTAGATACTACACAATGAACTCTTAAGTTCTCCATTGAAGATGCTATTAGTAAAAAGACGGAAATGTGATAGTTATGGTTTAAAATTTTGGTAGTTGTCACTTTTAATTATAATTTAATGGTCATTTATATCCTTATACCAACACTGACTTGATGATCAATTTCACAAAAACAATTTCAATCAAATGTTTGTTTTCTTTATTTTTTTTTCTCCAAATTACATCGACATAATATTACAAACTTGTACGAATAATCATCTTGATATTTGTTAGAGTTTCCAACAATTTCTAATAATTAATAGCATAGACCACATGATACACTTCCACACCAATACGTCACGACAATTATATAAGTCAAAAGATTATCATTGTTGGAAATGGAAGAGAAAACAATGGAAAGAAAAGCAGAGGAAAAAACATGTCCACATGTGCTAATCTTCCCATGTCCAGCACAAGGACATGTAAACTCAATGCTAAAGCTAGCTGAACTTCTTGCACTTCAAAATATGAACATCACATTCCTCAACACAGAATACATACACAACCGTCTCATTCGTTTCAATGATAGTATTCAAGCTCTTTCATTAACCTATCCTAAGTTTCAATTCAAAACCATCCCTGATTTTCATGATGAGGAGAAACATCCTGGATTTGGAGAAAAAATAGGGGATGTAATTATGTCATTGAGTTTGAATGGTAAGCCTTATTTAAGAGACATGATTGTGTCTGAGGTACCAAAAATAAGTTGCATTATTTTGGATGGAGTATTTGGAGATCTTGTCACTGATTTGGCTTCTGAGTTTGGAATACAATTGATTCATTTTCGTACCATAAGTGCTTGTTGCTTTTGGGCTTATTTATGTGTTCCCAAGCTCTTGGAGTCTAATGAAATTCCCATTAGAGGTAATCAATTTTTAGAGTTTTTTCAGTTTTTTTTCTTTTTAATTTTCCCTAATCTCTTGATTTAATTATTACAATTTGTTTAGCATGAGGTCTTGGTATTTCTCTTCATTCTTTTACTTTTTTTATTAAACTAAACAAATAGAAAATTTTACTTTACTTTGCTATTTAATTTTATTTCAAGAATCATGACTCTTTAGCCTCATTTTATTCAGTATCTAATATTTTCCAAAGAATTTAGATTCTTTCATTTTACTCTTTTTTCTCCTTCATGTAAGAAATAAAGACAAAAACAATTTTTTTGATAATTTTTATAAAAATTATTTTTATGTTACTTAGATATTTATCTCTCTATGAGAGAGAAAACACAGAAAAAAAGAAAGAAATGATCTAAATCTTTTTCTAAATTGACTTGGCAATGGTATTTGCACTTTTAGATTTCTTCTACCACAACAAATTGATGATCAATTTACTTTATTTGATTTTTTTACATATTTAACCTTCATTATAATATTATTTTCAATTTGAGGCTTGAATTTTTTCCTAGCCACAATTATTGTTGCATTAGCAATCTAGAACAGTGAATAATAAAATGTATGTGGCGAATTATATATTATAAGAATTTAAATGATTGTTTAACTTTTAGGGGACGAAGACATGGATCGCATCATAAGAAATGCTCCAGGAATGGAAAATGTGCTAAGGTGTAGAGATCTTCCAAGTTTCTTCCGAGAAAACAAACACAATCTTACTTTAGACAAACTTGTAGTTCGAACCCAACAATCATTTAAAGCAAATGCACTTATACTAAACACATTCGAGGATTTAGAATCTCCAATCCTTTCCCAAATTCGCCTTCACTTCCCCAAACTCTACACTATTGGCCCTCTTCACCACCACCTCAATAATACCAAAAAAACAACAACAACCTTAATTAACAGCAATTTATTTCAAGTGGATAGAACATGCATGACGTGGCTTGATTCTCAACCGTTGAAATCAGTTATATACGTTAGCTTTGGAAGTACTACACCAATGAAGAGTGAAGAAGTCATTGAGATTTGGCACGGTTTAATGAATAGCGAAAAACGTTTTTTGTGGGTGATTAGACCAAACATGGTACAAGGAAAAGAAGTACTATTAAAAGAGCTTGAGGAAAAGACAAAAGAGAGAGGGTTAATTGTGGGGTGGGTCCCACAAGAGGAAGTGTTGGCCCACAAAGCAATTGGGGCTTTTTTGACACATAGTGGATGGAATTCTACTTTGGAGAGTGTGGTTTGTGGGGTTCCCATGATTTGTTGGCCTTATTTTGCGGATCAACAAATTAATAGTAGGTTTGTGAGTGAGGTTTGGAAAATTGGGTTAGATATGAAGGATGTTTGTGATAGGAAGGTTGTGGAAAATATGGTCAATGATCTTATGGTGAATAAAAAAGAAGAGTTTTTAAAATTAGCTATGGAAATGTCTAAGTTGTCATGCAAGAGTGTGAGTCCTTCTGGATCCTCCTACGATAATTTTCAAGCTCTGATTTGGTATATAAGGTCTAATAATCCATAAAATAAGATGGTTGAAGTTTAAGTTGTCCCAAAAAACACACTAAGATGCACACAATTTGGTGAATTTTCCAAATGCATAATTCCAACTTAATATTGAGGGTGAGGAGGTAGTGCCATTAAATATTTTGATTACTTGAAGAGAAGTTAACTTCTCTATGGAACCTTATTTCCAACTTGGGGCTTTTTTTTTTAGCGGTTTTGAATGGACCATTGAGAACATGTGCTTAGGTTTGTTTAGGTTTTATTTGTATTTGTTTATTTCCAACTTGAACCTTATTTTATTAATGTTGAGGTTTGTTTAGGTTTATTTGTATTTGTTTATTTTCAACTTGAACCTTATTTTATTAATGTTGTAATCATTTGTGATCAATACAACGGTTATTTTTTTTTCTTTAATGACTTGATACGAAGATTTTGCATATTCTATTATGATATAAGATCGTTAATTATTTTGCTATTTTTTTTTCTCAAAAAGAGTAAATTTTCATAGAAACTTAATTGATTTATTTTTTCTTTCTCATTTGATTCTTGAACAATTTGTTCATTTTCCTTTATTTTCTCCATTCAAAATTAGTTATTTTTTATTCTTTCTTCATTTTTTTCTCTTTTCCTCTCAAATTTCAAGTTATAATCATTTCATCATGACTGTTGACACTTAATTTTGTCCGCTACTTTATGATTTTTAATAATAATAATAATAATAATAATAATAATAATAATAAAAACTAATAATGATGAAAATAATAATAAAAATAAATTGTTAGATTTTTAGAAAATCATGGATTGCGTTTGGTTTCTATTTGACTATGATTCATTTCCAGAAACTTTTACTATTTTCTAATTTAAAAAAATAAAAAAATAAAAACAAACGTATTTAATTGAATTGAATTTATGGTAATAAAAATTATTATAATGGTCATCATTTGAATGAAAAGAAACCGTAAAGAAATAAATCAATGGTATTAAAAATCAGTATAATGGTGGTCAATTGAATAGAAAAGAAACCGAATAAATGAATCAACGATAATAAGAATCAGTATAATTGTGACCAATTAAATGAAAAGAAACAGATTAATGGTAATTCATTGACAATTATTCTCTTGTCTTTTGTAATCTACGCCAAAAAAATCTATAAATAGTCTATCACAAGAGGGCAATAGGGAGAATTGGGGAGCACAATTGGGGGGACAAGAGGGAACACAATTGAGATCACAAAAAAATAAAAGAGAATAGAGAATAATTGAGAGAAAAGAGAGAAGAGAGCACAATTTAGATCTTAAATTCTATTATTATTACTACCATCGGTCTGCGCTACATATGCGTCGCTGACTCGCGGATCTACTCTTGAATTTTTATCCTTTATAGTTTATAAAAATAAAAAAGTAGTAAAAATATTTTCTTTAAAATAAAACAATACACAAATCAGTATACAACACATCACTATTATTATTATTATTATTATTATTATTATTATATTATTATTATTATTATTATTATTATTATTATTATTATCACCATGGAATGATTTATTAGCACACTTCTTTTATGAAATGATTTATGATTTATTAGCACACTTCTATTATTATATTTTCTTTAAGGCAAATCATGGAATGATTTATTAGCACAATTCTTTTATGAAAAACTACTAACAAATTGGGTCATTTACCCCATATATGAGATCACCTTATCTTCTCATCTTTCTATGAATTCTTTTTATTTTTTTGGTCCATAGGTTTTCTCATTAAATATCATTGTCTGAACCTTTCTTCACTACATTCTCTAGGCCCATATTAGTCTTACATCTTTTTTTTTTTATTTTTTTCTAAAATAAACTTAATGTAAGTAAGAAAAGTATCTTCACTTACACATAACAAAAACTAAATCAATAATAAAACTATTACAATTCCGAATCAAAGCAAACTAAGAATTAATACAAACCAAAGTAAAATATATAAAGTTTATCCTAATTTATTAAAATATGAATCATCTTCATGCTCTTGAGATCCTTATCACTAACCCACACCCTATTATTTAAGAGAAGGGACATTGACCCGCATCATCTGATTTAAGAGCAGGGATGACTGACCCTCATCCTCTAATTTAAGAGCTGGGATGACTGGCCTTCAACCTCTAAATTAAGAACTAAGTCGCCCCCACAAAAATTTGATTAATATATTTGCTAATGAATTATGCGTCCCATAGGAAGCTATTACTGAAAATACTAAATGAAGCCCACGTCACTCAAGATATCACTTTTGACAAATTTGGAGGTATCGTAAATAACATTACTACTAACAGTCGTCTAACCTTCATAGATGACGAACTGCCTGTCGAATAGAGACCATAACAAAGCGTTGCACGTATCAGTAATGTGCCTCGATCATATGATATCAAGATTCCTTGTTAAAGCTTTCGATGGGAGTCGTAGAGAAATGATGGCATAAATTGAACTCCCAATGCAAATAGGTCTGGTCACTTTTGAAATCACGTTTCATTTGATGGATATCGTACCCGCCTATAGCTGCTTATTGAGAAGACCATGGATCCATTCTACCGGCGTGGTGCATCAACCCTACATCAAAAGCTAAAGCATATGGTATATGACCAGCTGATAATCGTGTCTGAAGAGGAAGACTCGTTGGTGAGTATGTTTTCCACCACACTGTACGTTGAGATAATAGAGTAAGCTCTGGAGACATTCTTCCAAACACTAAAAATCGTGGGCACCGCTTACATCGAAACGACAAAATAGAACCACATTTATTAAACACAAACTATTATGGTTGTTAGATTCATGTTAAGCAAAGGGCATCATCCATTACACGGTTTGGGGAAGAATGAAGAATTTCTCAAATGACTGATAAAACTTCCTGAGAATAGAGATAAATGGGGTTTAGATTACGAACCAACCAAACTTGACAAGCAAAGATTGGCTAAAAAACAAAAAGGTTAGCTCGGATTTAAAATCGATACCCTAGAACCAAAATGATTCACATCTGTGACATTCAACATAGTTTCCAAAGTGCATGAAAGACAAACAAGACTCATATTACAATAGCCGGAGATGATCTTTCGACCGGTGATGCTAATTGGGTTCGTCCATATGATGCAAAAACAGAAATCAAGAATGGGGAGACAATCAAGTTGCCTATAGTATTCAATGCAATTCCCATATTTGAGAATAATTCATTAACAAATGATTGTACTAAAATCCCGCCACATAACTTTCACCATCTTACTAATTTGGCCATAAAAGATAATGAAGAAGATTTTTAATTTCCCATAAATTTGTTAAAATCGGTAAAACAAGAAGCTACGCGAATTATGCCCCATAAGGAAACAATAAAAGTGATTAGTCTAGGGAAAAAAGAAAATAGAAAGGAAGTTAAAATCGACATTATCTTAAAGAAATAAGTATATCATGAACTAATCCAACTCCTACAGGAATACAAAGAAATTTTTATCTCGTCATATCAGGATATGTATGGATTGGATACTAGCATAATGGAGCATAAATTTCTCTTAAAACCTTATTTTTCTTTGGTCAAACAAGGATTAAGCCGAATAAAGCCCGATATGTCATTAAAAATTAAGGAAGAGGTAAAAAAAACAATTTGACGATGGATTCTTCACTGTGGCAAAATTATCCCCAATGGATAGCCAATATTGTACCAGTGTTGAAAAGGAAGGCAAAGTTCGAATGTGTGTCGACTATAGGGATCTTAACAAAGTCAGTCCTAAAGATGATTTCTCATTACCCCACATCGATATTTTGGATGACAATATGACTCGCCATTCACTTTTTCTCCTTTATGGATGGTTTCTCAGGATACAATCAAATCATGATGGCAACCGAAGATATGGAAAAAAAAAACTTTCATCACCCCTTAGTGAACATTGTGTTACAAGGTAATTCCTTTTGGTCTAAAGAATGCTGGGGCAACCTACCAAAGAGCTATGGTAACTCTATTCCATGACATGATGCATAAGGAGATAGAAGTTTATGTAGATGACATGATTGCTAAGTCACAAACAGAAGAAAAATATGTGATTGATCTAAAGAAACTCTTTGAAAGATTTAGAAAGTTCAAGCTAAAATTTAACCCCTTCAAATGCACTTTAGGCGTACAACCGGGTAAATTGTTAGAATTTGTGGTTAGTCAGAAAAGAATAGAGGTCGACCCCGATAATGTTCGAGCCATTTTGGAAATACCTCGATAAGATTTGAATGATCGTGTCCAATAAAAATATTAATAAAAACCAACATATTCATTCATTCATTTATCGATTCATGACATTTTATAAATTTAAAGTCGAGAAAACGACCCGCATCTTGAAGCCGGGAAAACGACTTGCACCCGAAGTCGAGAAAATGACCCGCATGTTGAAGCCGGGAAAACGACTCGAACCTGAAACCGAGAAAAAGACCCGCATGTTGAATCCGGGAAAACGACTCGCACCTTGAAGCCGAGAAAAACGACCTGCATGTTGAAGCCGGGAAAAAGACTCGCACCCGAAGCCAAGAAAACAATCCACATGTTGAAGCCGGGAAAACGACTCACACCCCAATGCCGAGAAAAAGACCCGCGTGTTGAAGCCGGGAAAACGACTCGCACCCTGAAGCCGAGAAAACGACCTGCATGTTGAATCCGGGAAAACGACTCGCACCCCGAAGCCGAGAAAACGACCCACATGTTGAAGCCGAGAAAATGACTCTCACCCCGAAGCCGAGAAAACGACCCGCATGTTGAAGCCGGGAAAAGGACTCGCACCCGAAGCCGAGAAAACGACCTGCGTGTTGGAGTCGGTAAAGCGACTCGCACCCCAAAACCGAGAAACGACCCGCATGTTGAAGTCGGGAAAACGACTTGCACCCCAAAGCCGAGAAAACGACCCGCATGTTGAAGCCGCGAAAACGACTCGCACCTCGAATCCGAGAAAACGACCCGCATGTTGAAGCCGGGAAAACGACTTGCACTCGTAGCCGAGAAAACGACCCGCATGTTGAAGTCGGGAAAACGACTCGCACCCGAAGCCGAGAAAACGAATCGCATGTTGAAGACGGGAAAACTACTCGCACCCGAAGTCGAGAAAACGACTCGCATGTTGAAGCTGGGAAAACGAATCGCAGTGAAACTGAGAAAACGATTTGCACCCAAATTTGAGAAAACGATTACTATCTTGAAATTGGGTAAAAGACATACCAAAATTATATTCAGACAAAATTAGAGTTGTCATACTTACTTATCACTTGTTTTGATTCTCAAAGTAAATTCTAAGTAAAGAGGGGCAGCTATTGACACCTAATTTTGTCCGCTAATTTATGATTTTTAATAAATATAAAAAAAAATATTTAATAATAATAAAAAAAACTAATAATGATGAAAATAATAATAAAAATAAAATGTTAGATTTTTAGAAAATCATGGATTGTGTTTGGTTTCTTTTTGACTCTGATTCCTTTCCAGAAACTTTTACTATTTTCTAATTAAAAAGATAAAAAATAAAAACAAACGTATTTAATTGGATTGAATTTACGATAATAAAAATTATTATAATGGTCATCATTTGAATGAAAAGAAACCGTAAAGAAATAAATCAATGATATTAAAAATCAGTATAATAGTGGTCAATTGAATAGAAAAGAAACCAAACAAATGAATCAATGATAATAAGAATCAGTATAATTGTGGCCAATTAAACGAAAAGAAACAGATTAATGGTAATTTATAGACAATTATTCTCTTGTCTTTTGTAATCTATACCCAAAAAGTCTATAAATAGTCTACCACAAGAGGGCAATAGGGAGAATTGGGGAGCACAATTAGGGGGACAAGAGGGAACACAATTGAGAGTACAAAAAAATAAAAGAGAAGAGAGAATAATAGAGAGAGAAAAGAGAGAAAAGAGCACAATTTAGATCTTAAATTCTATTATTATTATTGCCATCGGTCCGCGCTACATATGCGTCGCCGACTCGCGGATCTGCTCTTGAATTTTTATCCTTTATAGTTTATAAAAATAGAAAAGTAGTAAAATATTTTCCCTTTAAAATAAAAACGATACACAAATCAGTATACAACACATCACTATTATTATTATTATTATTATTATTATTATTATTATTATTATTATTATTATTATTATTATTATTATTATTTATTATTATTATTACTATTATTATTATTATTATTATCATCATTATTACTATTATTATCACCATTATGTTGTTAATTTAATATATATATATATATATATATATATATATATATATATATAAAGTAAAATTAATAATAAAATCGATCAACACATAAATATTTTCTATCCAAGAACTCTGTGAGTTTTGATTTCCCTATTGCACTGGAGATAAAATCGATCAACACATAAACATTTTTCCTTCTTTTATTAATGTAAATACTTTTTTTTTTGCTATTATTCTTTTTGGGGTAAAAATAAAAAAATAAATGAATAGTATGTATATAATTAATTATAGGGTAACCGTTTTAACGGATGTTGTAGGATGGTAATACTTTCCTCACTCGACTCCCGAATCTGAATTTTTTGGTTCAAAAATCATTATTTTAGGTTTTATCCAATTTTTCCTTTAATAAAAATAAAATTGGTGGCAACTCCTTTTTCGCAGACTATGATTCTAGTAAGAAAAAGATGAAATTAAGTGCATTTGTTGAAGATTTCTCAAGAACACCAACAACATTTGGTGGCAAAATTATTTCTTTTTAGTCAAATTGACATTAAAGAAAATGCAAGTAAGATCTTGCATGAAATTGTAAACTCTAAATTTAGCATTTACCAACAACAAAAAGCAAGATTGTTCTTGTTTATATATATAAAAAAAAATCATAATTATTTAAAAGTCTTAAAAACCAATGAGTAGTGCATGAGATTTTATTAAAAAACGCAAGTTCTTGCATGGAGGTGTAATTATGTAAACTCGACTCAACACCCACTAAAATAAAAACAAGATTGCTTTAAAATATTTCTTGTTCTTATTTCAAACGAAGAATAAAATTTTCAAAATTCTTTTAACCAATTTATTTCGGCATTTCAAAATCCTTTAGTCATGTATTTTGCCATTTTTAATTGTATTTCTTTGTTTTTTTTCACAACATTGTGTTATACATTTCAATCTAGAAGTGTCGCGAACACCTTTTAACCAGTAGAGATGTTAGTTATAAATTAATTACTTTAATTAGGTGTTAGTTATCTTAATTAAAAATCAGTTATTCTAATTTAAATATATATATATATATATATATTTAATTTTATCTAATATTGTAATAATGTTTTAAATTTGATCGATACAAAAAAGTTATTTCTATTTTATTTTCTTTTAATCATATTTTTATATAAAGACTTTGTACATTCTATCACTTATTTTGTTTTATGCAAAAGAGAAATGCAAATCGATACAAGCAGTTGAATCTCTTTGAAGGTGCTGTCAATTAGGATAAGAAAAATTGGCAAACAATTTCAGTCCACTCATGTAAATGATAATTTTCACACCCAAAACAGCTAACACTGACATGTTTGTGTTCAACAAAGACACAGCAAGATATTATGTCAAGTAGGAGCATGGCATGAATCAACATCCACCACTAAAAATCAGCACGTGCCTTATGGAGTCTGCAACATTAATTAATTAATTAACATTAATTAATTAATTAATACCACATGGTACAAGGTCAAACGTGCCGTGATGCATGCGGAATTGGTTGTTGAGTGCTGCCCCTCCCCTATGTTTGTCTATGGGATCGTTTTATGGAGAAGATGAAGTTTTTTTTCTTTCATTATTTTTTTTAATTTATTAAAATATTTTCCTTTTATAACTATAAATAAAAATATAATATTTTTAATTTTACTTACAACTCGTTTTTGTAAATGACGACTTCTTTAAGGAAGTCTGAGTATGCAAATGTAAATTTCTTAAAACAATGTTTAAAAAAAACAATTTAATTTTTTTCAAATTAACCAATATATATATATATATATATATATATATGGTTAATATAATTTATAAAAAGACATATAAAAATAAATTTTAAATTACATGGATCGACTAAAGTTCTCTGGAACATTTGGACAATGTTTTCAAATATGACTGGTCAACCATCAAACATGAGTTCAACATTTCACCACCTTCGACATTAACTTTATCGTACTTTTTGTTAAATTTGTGATATTGTTTTTTATCAATGAACTATATATATATATTTGTTTAAAAATTAAAAAAATGTCTATAAAATGTGGACTATGTCGGTTAAATAGTCATATTAAAAATATTGTCCAAATGTTACATTCAACTTTAGTCAATCTATATAATTTAAAATTTGTGTTTATATTTTTTTATGAATTATATGAGTTATATATATATATATATATATATTCTTAATTTTTGAAAAAAATTGATTTTTTTTATATAAAAATTGTGTTATGGAAGTTGCGATTTGCAAATGCGATTTGTAAGTGAGAATAAAAGTAAAGTATTTTGGTATATAGTTTTAAAAAAGGAGTATATTGATAAATTTTTTTTAAAAATAGATTATTGAAAAAAAAAACCCAAATATAAAAGATAAAATATAAATAATTTATTTGAAATTCAAATGAATTAATAGAATATAATAAATAATTCAAAACTTTATTTTATCATATTTTTTTAGTTTAAATTTGTTTTATTACTATAAGTTGAGTTATAAATTAACATAATCTAATAAAAACAACAATTTATTCAATTACTCTTATAAAATATAATTAAACTTTAAAATTAAAATATAACAAAATATAAAATACAAAAATAATTAATGGAGTTTGATATTAAACTTTAAAATGAAATATTAATAATTAATTTAAAAAATATTTACGATTTTATTACAAGGGTAGCTTATCTTTTTATATAATTTAACAAATTAGAATTCAAAATTATATAAATCTGAAAATCAATTGAAATTTTAAAATAAATATAATTTGTTTACAAGACTATTTTTGCAATTTACATATAATATATTATCTTTATTTACATTCAAAAAAGTAAAACATAATTATTTGATTATTCATAACTTTTTAAAATTTAAATTATTTATTTAGTAGTGTCAGTTGATAGTTTTAAATATAAAATAATTTTATTACTTATTTCACTTTTTAGCATTTTATTTTATTTTATAATATTTAAAACATAATAAGTTAATTTAAGAAAAAAATTAATATGTAATTGTTCACAATGGTAATTTTATTATTTAAATATAACATATATTATATCATGTCATGATAAAATGTCTATCACATAGATGACAAAACAAAATGTTATGTTAGTTATCATATGTGTATCAAATATAGGATATGATAATGTTTATCTTGTCACTATCATATCTTATCATTATTCATCTTTATATCTCATTATATCTCTATTTTATCGTGCGCATCAAAGAGATCCTAAAGTTTTTCATTCTCTTCTTCTTAAAGTAAAATAAGCAGGTTAGAGTCATTTAATTTTTTCAAAAATTATTCCTCTAAATAGTTGATTTTTCTGTTTTTTTATTGTAGTTTTTGTATAAATTTAATTTCAGTAACTTATTTTATTTGTGATTTCACCATCTAACCGAAACATTGTTTTGCTCGTCGTCTTAGTGTGAAATTCTTTGATATCTCGTCTTATTGTAATGTTTGTTTATTTATATATTAATAGATTAACTTCAATTCATCATAAATTCAATTAACGACTTTTTATCGTCAACGTTATATATCTAAATACATGAATATTTTTATACACTTTAACTTTATCATATTTATAAATATTTTTTTGCTTTTATTATTAATGTGAATGCTATGAATTTCTTCACAAATTCATCTTTTTTTTGTTTTAGTAGTTTTGAATTTATTATTTTTTTAACAAACTTGAAAGTTGTTCCAATGAATTTTGTTTTTGTAAAAAAAATAATAATAATAAAACTTCACATCATCTATAGTCTTGCGATTGAGTCACCCTCTCAAGACGACTTTCTCAATATATATACCACCATAATGCTAGAAGTGAAAAAATTAAGACATTGTTAAATAAAAAATGGAAAAAATGGCAAAAAAAGCAGAAGAAAAAACCTCTGCACATGTACTGATTTTCCCTTGTCCATTACAAGGCCATGTAAACTCAATGCTAAAGCTAGCTGAACTTTTTGCACTTCAAAATCTTCACATCACATTTCTCAACACAGAGTACATACACAATCTCCTCATTCATTTCAATGATAATGTTCAAGCTCTTTCATTAACCTATCCTAAGCTTCAATTCAAAACCATCCCTGATTTTCATGGTGAGGAGAAGCATCCTGGATTTGGAGAAAGGTTTGGGGATGTAATTGCGTTCTTGAGTTTATATGGTAAGCCTTTTTTGAGAGACATGATTGTGTCTGAAATACCAAAAATAAGTTGCATTATTTTGGATGGAATATTTGGAGATCTTGTCACTCATTTGGCTGCTGAATTTGGAATACAATTGATCCATTTTCGTACTATAAGTGCTTGTTGCTTTTGGGCTTATGTTTGTGTTCCTAAGCTCTTGGAGTGTAATGAACTTCCCATTAAAGGTATATATGCATGCTGTCCTCTTCGCATTATCATTTCTTTTTTTTATTTTCCCTAATGGATAGAATGTAAAAAATAAAGACAAGAGATTTCACACAAAAGTTTCACATGAATATGTCATTAAATAATTTTGTTTAAGGAATATAAAGAAAAATTAAAAAAATTGGGATGACCATTGTCAATCTAGGTCATCCCTTACCTTTATCTCCTATTGTTAATGTAAATAAATTTTACTCTATTAATTAGTCACAAACGCTTAATTATTTATAATGTTTAATTTTTGTGATAATTATTTTTAAAGTTACACGTATAATTAATCAAAATATATCAATTGTGTAAGATTTTTTATATCATGGATAATGGATAACTGATTTATCTTTTTAGCTTCTTTTCATTTTTCCTTTTGTTGAGGACTATGACTAGTTATTTCCATTTTAAGATCCAAGTGATACATAATATTTATCGAAGAATAATATAAATCACAAAATTAGTAACGTTGATTTAAAAAAGTTTTAATTATATAATAGAGTAAAAAACTAAATTATAAATTTAATAGTTTAAAAATGATAAAATTAAAAGAAATTAATAAATAGCTACACCAAGATACGATGGTTTTTTTTTTAATATCCTAATTTAAAAAAAAAAATCAATATATTCTATTTTGAAAATTATATACGAAACTATCCACTTTCTTTTTTCTTAGTTAGAAGTGATATTTGCAAAGACGACTTCCTTAAGGAAGTTCGAATTTGCAATGACGACTTCCTTAAGGATTTTTTGAAAATGTCTTTGTAAATGTCGACTTCTGACTAAGTTATATCCCTTTTTACATATATAAATATAGAGAGAGACATTTTTCTACCAATTTAATCTTAGTGATATTTAGTGTTTAATTAATTTTTAGGAGATGAGGACATGGATCGCATCATAACAAATATGCCAGGAATGGAAAACTTGGTTCGGTGTAGAGATCTTCCAAGTTTTTTGTACTTCTAACACAACATTCACTTAAAGCAAATGCACTTATACTCAACACATTTGAGGATCTTGAATCCCCAATCCTCTCCCAAATTCGCCTCCATTTCCCTAAACTCTACACCCTTGGCCCTCTTCACTACCACCTCAATAATACCAAAAATACAACAACAACCTTAATTAAGAGCAATTTCTTTCACGTGGATATAACATGAATCACGTGGCTCGACTCTCAACCCTTGAAATCAGTTATATATGTTAGTTTTGGAAGTACCACACCAATGAAGAGTGAAGAAGTCATTGAGATTTGGCACGGTTTAATGAATAGCAAAAAATGTTTTTTGTGAGGAGAGAGGGTTAATTGTGGGATGGGTCCCACAAGAGGAAGTTTTGGCTCACAAGTCCATTGGTGCTTTTTTGACACATAGTGGGTGGAATTCTACTTTGGAGAGTGTAGTTTGTGGGGTTCCTATGATTTGTTGGCCTTATTTTGCAGATCAACAAATTAATAGTAGGTTTGTGAGTGAGGTTTGGAAAATTGGGTTAGATATGAAGGATGTTTGTGATAGGAAGGTTGTGGAAAATATGGTAAATGATCTTATGGTGAATAGAAAAGAAGAGTTTTTAAAATCAGCTATGGAAATGTCTAAGTTGGCATACAAGAGTGTGAATCCTTCGGGTTCTTCTTACAATAACTTTGACAATTTGATTCGGTATATAAGGTCTATGAGCCCATAAAATAAGGTAGTTGTTTTTCTCCCATCCTCTCAAGTAAAAAATATCTCATGTTTTTGAAAGTGTACAATCAAGCCGCACAAATTACAATAAAATGCATTTAGATGTCTATACACTGATGAATCTTTTATTAGATATTTAATGTTGAGAGTGGAAAAAGAAGTCCGGTAAAATCATTTGATTATTTTCTTGTCTATTTTGCATTTTTTTTTTAATCATGATTACAAGTTACAACTCTGTCCAAATTGCTTGTTTAGGTAAATTTGGGGTATGGAGTTTTGTAACTCAATATTGTTATGTTGCTTTTTCATTTTGGGCCTTGGCTTGGCTCCTTTTTCTAGGATAATAAAGGTAAGCTTTTGTTGTAGTTATGAAATAAATATTCTAATGAAAGAATTGTATAGATAAACGAAAATTAATTAAAATGGTAAAAAATAGAAAGCACATATATATAATTAGAAAGCACATATTAAAATAGTAAAAAATATTAATTATTGATAATTAAATTAATTATTGATATTATTTGTATATACATAACTAATTATAAATAATTATATTATTAATCAGTGATTTCTACACTTTATAAACTTCTCATTTTAAATGAATCGAGTAAAAGAAATACACAAACACGACAACTATATAGAAAATCTATCTTTCACTCCCTCACATTTATCTCTCACCCTCAAAACACATAAAAATACAATTTTATCTTCTACCACTTGATAGTCAATTTTTTCTAAATTATTAACATTTCGATAATTTAAAAAAAAAAATCTAGAAAAATTGCATTTTTGGAAGTTTCGCATTCATCCAAAATTTTAAAAAGAAAAATTAAAAAATTGCATTTTGAAAGTTTCACATATATTCAAAGTTTCGATTTTTTTTTCATTTTTGGAAAAATTGTATTTCAGAAGTTTCACATTCATTCAAGTATCAAATTTTTTAAAGCTTTTGGAAAAATTACATTTAAGAAGTTTTACGTTCATCCAAAGTTTCGAGTTTTTTTTGTTTTTTTTTTTTTTGGAAAAATTGCATTTTGGAAGTTTTATATTCTTCCAATGTTTTAATTTTTTTTTAAACTTGAAAAAAAATGGTATTTTGGAAGTTTCACATTCATCCAAAGTTTCGAATTTTTTTAAATTGTTGATAAAATTGCAGTTTAGATGTTTCATATTTATCTAAAATTTCAAAATTCTTTTAAACTTTTCAAAAAAATTGACTATCAAGTAGTAGAAAAAGAGAGGATAAAATAGTATTTTTATATGTTTTGAAATGATCAGTAAAAGTGAACGGGTGAGAGGTAGATATCTCCAACTATAATTATAAGACGAGACAAGTATTTTGGACCGTGCGGCTACAAGGCAAGTGAGACATATTTTAGTGCGAGGCTCGACCCCAATCTTAATTAGAATAGAATGTCTATTCAATCAAAATATAGTCTCCAAGAAGGATTTGGCTCCTCCATAGAGAACAATTCATTTTACAATAATATCAATTATTGATAATGAAAATGAATAATTAATAGAATAAAGTGAATAATATCAATCATTGATGATGAAATGAATGATTAATATTATGTGCACATGAATGACAAATCAACAATAGTTATAATATTAATTATTGATTCACTTTTTTTTTTCTTTCTAATTTTGTCACTATAGAGGAGGTAAATTCTTCAAAAAAATTATATATACTACTAATTCGATGTTTCTTCTCTTATTTTTAATGTTATCAAATACATAAAAATACATGTTGAAACTGAACGGTTCAAACATATTAAATATATCTCCAAATTAATCGATCTTAACAAAATTTAGGCACTATTGAAAAGACTTCGAGTGAAAAATATTTCTTTTTTAGTGATTTAGATTTATATTAGAAGGCCCATAGTTTTAGATGTTCTCCTCGACTAATTTTTTTTGTTTTAAAACAATAATTTTAAAATTTACATTTTCAAGTCATCTTTTGTTTTCAACACCGATCCAAGGACTTGTCAACAAATCAACGTCTTAGACCTCAGATTATGTTTTAATTAAATAAAATTTAAATATATTTTTATTCTATACAAATTTACACCTTTTAATTTTAGTCCCTATAAAATAAAATTTTAAATTTTTACAAAATAATTATACATATAATTTTAATCTTTAATATTAAGTCAATACATATTTTTAAATGAAATTTTACAGGTATGTTGACAACAATATAAAATATTCATCTACTAAAAATAATTTAAATATTCGATTTTTAAGTTATTATTTTTGTCACCTTTTTCTTGAATTTTTTAAATTTTAAAAATAATACATAATTCATCCAAATTTTAAAAATCTAAATATTTGTGGAGAACCGTTTTATAATTTTCAAACATACTTAAAAAATATTATTAAAAAATTTAAAATTGAAAAATAATAAAAAATATTTTAAAATAAAAAAACAATTATAAATTCAAAATAGGGACTACAAATTAATAAATAAAAAATTGAGATTTAACTTGAAATATGGGTAATTATGTATAGAAGTAAAAACATATTTAACTATTTTTAATATTACAAAAACAAACTAAGCCTAAAAGTCTAATTTTATTGTGGTTAGTTTTTAAAAGACTTCATTTTGGAACTTCACTTTTGGACTCCACATTTGTTGGTAGGTTCTTCTTTTTTCCTAAAAAAAAATAGGGGTCTTTGTAATTAAAAATTCTTCCGAAAGGTAAGTAAAATTTAATCATCAGTTATAATTGGAACTGAAGTTCTTTCAAAGAGTTGTCCCTTCATTCCAAAAGTAATTTTGGGTTGAGTTATTTTTCTTAAGAATTCATTAATTATAAATTAACATTTAATTTTATCAAACCAACCATCAAAATAAGAGTTCTATATGCGTAAATCAACTCTATCAATTTTTATATAATTTTCAAATAAATGAATAATAAATATTTTAAAAATATAAATAAATATAGACTATAATATCATAGAGCCACGCATGTTCAATTTCCATAACATTTTGTTTGTTTGATCAATAATATCATATTACTAAAACATATTTTCATAATTTGTATTAGTAGCAAACTTTCAATTTTAATTGATGCTGCTATTCCTATTTTGCATATTATGTCATTGGTTTAAAATGACCTAACTCATTAATAAGATCTTAACGATGGAACAAATCCATTGCTCTTGCATATAAAACTAACCCGCAATATTGGTATCATCCCCTAAAAATCTTCTATATCGTTAATTAGTTGGTAGCCCCACCTTGAATTTTGATCACAAAAAAACTAGGTAGTGTACATAAAAATATTGGAGAGAATAAAGGAAATTGGATATCTTTATTGGTTAAGTTTGAAGTTGCACGCACCTTTGTTTAATAATAAACCAATTATAAAATGAAGGGTCCCCCACACATATCGTTATATTGTGCTACTAATTGACTCTTATGTACTTTAAATACGTCAATGGAATTTAGTTAAGCCCACTTCTCTAACCGAAGTGACATGGGTGTGACTTGGTGAGGTTGGTATTGGTGGGGACATCATTCACATTTAAAATTATAAATAATAGGAACAGGTTTGGTTCACCAAATTAACCAAGGCTTCTAGCCTTAATTTAAGCTCTTAATTTCTTGAGTGCGATAATGACACTGTGAGAAGGGAAGACACATCTAATGAAACGTGAAACGTGACATAACATGGCACACCGTTGATTAGGA
Source organism: Cicer echinospermum (assembly GCA_002896215.2). Lineage (NCBI taxonomy): Eukaryota > Viridiplantae > Streptophyta > Magnoliopsida > Fabales > Fabaceae > Cicer > Cicer echinospermum. The sequence continues at coordinate 22,402 of PGTU02005680.1, forward strand.
TAAATTTCTTAAGTCCTTAATTAATTTTTCTAATGTTGGTTTTGGTACTTAGCTTTCTTTCTTTGTTTTTTTGGTGCGGAGTTTGCGGGTGCAATTCAAGGAGCAGGACCTTATAGTTCAACCAGACAAAGACAAAATCACCATAAATTCATTATTTTAATTATTAAATTTTAACATGACATTCACTATTAAGGGTCATAGTAGGTCTGTCGAAATTTGCTTAAATAGCTCAAACTTATTTTAAAAAATTAAAGTTTGAGCATGTATTATTATCTCAAATGCTTTATTTTAAGTTTTATTTTATCCTTTTCTAAAAATTTGAATTCATAAAAAGGATAATTTTGCTTATCTCTAAAAATACATAAATAGAAAGCGTGAACCGTACAATAATAATATTAATTTTTTTTCTTCACTTTTCGTAATAAATTTGATGTATATAAATAACAATTATAAATAAAATAAAATAATTAAATACACATTTTGAATTTATAACACAGTAGTTTTTGAGAGAGGAAACAAAGAATCAAGTTTCCAAATTCTAATAAAGAATATTTTATTATAGAAATATGAAGAGTGTTTTTTTTAAAAGATAGAAAATAAAGAGTATTTAATCAAAAAATGTGATGAGTCTTTTATTTTTTTATTACTATATATAACGGTAAAAATTCGTTGAATTCATTAGTAACTATGTGAATAACTATTTTGTTTAATAATTCAATAAAAATGATGAATTTAATTAATTCAACCGTTGATTATTGATACACAATTTTTTTATATAAATTTAAAATTTGTAACTATGTAATCTAATCATCAATATTTATTAATATTTTTAAAAAGTTTATTATACGTTCATTTGAAATTATTTAATGAAGTATCAAATAATTTTAAAATTTTTAAAAAATATGTGAAATTGATCTACATAATAAGAACTTTTGATTAGACGATTGAATTAGTGAAATTCATTGTTTATATTGAGTTATTAAGCGGAGTAATTTATCATATAATTATTTATAGAATCAATAGATTTTTATCTTATATTATAAATATTATATTTTAATGACGTATATACGAACTAGTTTATAAGATCTAATATAAGCTTGTTAGAGAGTATGGATCTGACTTATTTAAATAAATAAGTTTAAAAAAAATATGAGTCTAGTCTTTTTACTAAAAGGTTCAGACCAAGTCATATTTTTAATAAGTCGGGCCATAGATCCTTGTTGAACGTCCCGATATATTATCACTCCTATTCACTATGCAATTTATGCTACGAGCCACAAATGAAAAAAAAAATTGTTTGACGACTTTTTTGATGATATAATTTTAGAATTTAACTCCTTTAAAGTGAGAAGTTGGTAAAATAAATAAATTAATAATTAATATTATAATTATCCATCATTGATCATGTATATATACATAATATCAATCATCGATTTGAACATCTATTGTTGATATTAATTTTATATATACTTATATGCATGCAAATGTAACGTTACTGCGTCTTGAATATAATAAGTATGCAAATGTAACGTTATTGCGTCTTGAATGATAAACTTAATTTTATAAAAAAAATTATTAAAAAAAAACTTACATGACAAAAAAATTCCCCCTTGAATAAGTTTTTGTAAAGCTAGTATTTTATTTGTTTTTAACCGATTCATACAACTATAAACTTTAAATATATTATTTTAGAATTTATCATGTCAAGTAAAATAACATTATTATGTATAACATAGAGATTATTAGGATGGTCGATCTAAATATGAGCATATTGTTAAGATACTGTGCTATTTTTTTTTACAAAGCTCAATGTTAATAATTAATTAGTATTGTTGTGGTTAACGTACATTACATTGAACTCACAATCTATTTAATTATCACTTTACTATTTGCATTTATAATCTTAATCAACTAACTAATTTTATTGACTGCAAACTTAAATGTTTATGAAATTGGTTTATTTCATTTTTCTTAAAAAAACTACCATTCTTTTATGAGTAGCTTGTAATTACTAATGATGTTTTTAATAGTGTTTCAACATTATTAAGATAGTAGCATTTATAGTACTTTAACTAAAGAAAAAGGAGGAAGTAAAAAAATGTTTTCTCCTTGGTTATGATGCTAGTTTTCTATATAGTCACTTAACCTACCTAATTTCAGCAAAATATTATTTATTATTATGATTTGGCCATTACTATGGACACGCAAGTTTCCACTTTGCAGGTGCGTTTGTTACGGTAGATGTCACGAACTACACTTCATTTGCCATGACTGTGCATCATTACATACGTGTAAATGGAATTCTTTTTCAAAAGCCAATTGCTACGTTTCACAAAATTTCTTTTAACATATGCATGTAATAGTAACATTATGGATTTTTTCTCTTTTTACAGAAATAATATAGTTATTTGTTTGTGCCAAAAAAATATATAAATAGATATTTGTAAAGATGTATAAGGAATATCCTTAAATTTTAATTAGACTTGTAAATATTAATATGGTTAAATTAGATGTCTTATTTTAGATTTGAACAAGTGGAATTAATATCTCTTTTAAAATAAAAAATAAAAAATATTTATCGAATTAATGTCAAAAAATAATGTCATAGTAGGTTTTATTTGAAGAGACCAAAACTAATAAATACCATTAACCAATGTAATAAGATTAGACACAAAAATACAAAATGGCAAGTAAAATAAATCATTTTTTTTCTATGTTCTGTACTTTTCTTTATTTACTAGAGAGATAGTTTAGAGTTATATTTTTGACTTGAAATCATTATTTTAAGTTATTTTATTATCTTTTTATTTTTAATAAATAAATTTTTACATAATTTTAGTTTTGCCTTTATATTTTATTTATGATTTTGTGGTGTGAATAGGACGTTGATTTTCTACCGATATAACATACTTGTTTTTTTGATATCGTATTTTAAGTAATAAGTTTATGGAGATTATCACTAAAATTCAGCAGCATTTCAGCCTTATATATATGAATTGTCAACATGTGTCTGAATTGATCATGTTAGAAATCATTAATAATCGATATGAGTGAACACTATTAAATATTTTTTAAAAATATGAATGACATTAAAAATTGTAGATCTTACATTATTCTTAATCATTGGTCATATGTAGAAGAAATTAATTCAATCGTTAGGATTAAGATTTTTATTTAATTAATTTTCATTAGCTTTTGAATATTTATGTGTATCATTACCATATTTTTATTTTTTTCAATTATTAATTTTAATATCAAAATGTGTCGGTGTTAGTTTAGTATTTGAATAAAGTATATTTTTTTCTGAAAATAAAAGTTAGACACAAAAATCTAAAGTTTTTCAAACTCTATAAAATTAATAATTCAAAAAATAATTCTAATGTCGATAAAATGATAATTATAGATAATCAGGTCTGCTATTGTGTTCTGCAATCAGTTCAATAACATGTGTCCCCGCTTGATGAGAGTTTGATATTTATTTTTTTATAATATAATAAGATTAAGGTGAATTTTTTTGAATTAAATATATTTTTAATTACTATAAAATTACGATATATTAAATTTAGTACTTAAAATATTTTTATTCACTTATAGTCTCAATTTTAATTTTATAAAAAAATTTGTTGGGATTAAAAATATTTATTTTTTAATTAATTATTTTTTCAAGATAGAGACTAAAAATAAATAAAAAAGATTAACTAAAATAAAATTATAAGAATTAAAATTTATTCTATCATTTTTTAATTATTAAAATTACATTTTTTTGCTAAACATCTAATTTTTACTATTAAAATAAAATTTTCAAAATGTTTAAGATAACTTTTTATATAACTATAAAAGTGATTCTATTTTAATTTTAGACAATCATTTCATCCAAATTCACTTTTAAAGCATTCATTTTAAATAAATACAATTGTAAAATTTGTAAAATCAAGGTAAAACTTAATTTGCCAAAAATAATTTACAATACCTTGGATTTTGGTGCACCCAAAAGTAAATCAACACATTGTAAATAAAATAAAAAATAAGTCCTATTATATATAATATATATTAAAAAAAACAAAACCAATTTAAAATGCCCAAAAACCAATAAAAAAAAAAGTAAAAAAAAGGAAGAAAAAAAAACACTTGGCAGTGTATAAATATAGCAAAATTTCCAAGGCTTCCTCTCAAAGCTGGAATTTGCACGCCCCTCTCTTCCCAAGAATAAGCACCGTTCATATTTCATAACACACACCAATTTAGAATCATAAAACCTTTATTCTGTTACCCCCTTTTCTTTCCATTCACATTCCTCTCTCTTCTCTTCTCTTCATTCCTCTTCCTCCTTTTTTTTTCTCTCATACCCTCACCAAATGTAAAGAAGGATTTTTTTTGTTCCATCAAAAAGTCCCTTCTAACAAATTTCAGGTGCGGGCCACGAGCACTTTCTTCTTCAAATCCATGGAAAAGTAACAATAAAACCATGTTTATTTAATTTAAGGTAAGCTTATTCGTTTCATTTTCATTGCTTCCTCTGTTTCCCCTGCAATATACATAAAAACATAACACAATTTATTTTATTTTATTTTTCAATATAAATAATTTTAAATTTGTTAACAAACAAATCACATTGATTTTATCTTTTTAAAATTTATTAGAATTTATTTTCATCATATTTTATAAATTTAACAGCAGAAAGAAAATAAATTTATAAGGTATTTTATTTCATTTCCTCTGTTTTCCCCTGTTTTCTCTGTAACGTGCAGTGTTTGTTGTTTATAGCAGAGAGTGAAAAGAAAGGAGAAAAAGGAAGAGAAGAAAAAACAAAGAAATGAAATCAAAGGGCAATAAAGGAAAAGAATATTCAAGCGACGATGAGGTATCACCAAGAGCAATACTAGAAGCCCCTGTTTATGGAACAGAATCAGACAGCAGTGGAAGCAACAGTTTCAGCTCATATTCACCGGATAATTCACCGCCGGTGGAAGCTGCGGCGGAGGAAAAATTGGGTGGTAAAGAAACTCAGGTGCAACAATGGAAATCAATGGTTGATGTTTTCAAGTTCAAATCAGTGAAAAAATTAACAGCAATTCCTATGCTTGTTGCTGTTAGTCATGAAATCACTAAGAAGAGTTTGAATAAGAAATTAGCTCGAATTCGAAGTGCTGAAGAAAGTATTGATATTGATGCTATTCCTACAAAACCTTCTTGGAGGAATTTTGAATATGCTGAACTTGCAGCTGCTACCAATGATTTCAGTGATGGTATTTATTATTCTTCTCTCTCTCTCTCTCTCTTTTTTAAGAATGGATTATTTGGTTTTTATTACAACAATAGATTATTTGACAAAATTAATTGTTTTTTGTGATCTTATATTTTGAATACTTTAATTATTTAGTCGGAAATATCAACTCTTAAAGAAATACATCATTAATATTCTGAGAGATTAGATATCAACTCTTAAAACATATACATAATTAGTATCTTGAGAGATTAGTTTATGCATGCAGTATATTTACGTACTCTAATTTATTATTATTTCATAATAACATTGTCTTAGCTATAATATTTGTTGAATAGTAGTAGTATAAAATAGTTTATTCTTAGAATATGTACAATGACTAAGTTGTAGTAACATCTAAAAGAGTTTGAGAAGTAGTTATAAGATTCACACTATATAGTATTAATATCATTAAGGTAACATTGTAACATCTAATATTTGCATTGTAAAAGAAAATCTATTATTTTCCTTTAAAAATGTAAGGAACTAAAAATATACAAAAGTTTTGTGATTGCAATCCAAAAATTGTTAAGTTTCAATTAATTTATGAAATGGTTAATTGATTTATTTATATAATTAGATATTCCCTCTACTAGTAAAAAAAAAGTATACTTCCTATAGAATGAAATAAAACCAAAATTAACTTATACTTTTGAAACGAAATATAATTTTTTTTTTATAATTTATGTTATATTTAATTATAGTATCTCTAAAATACGGTTAATTTAATTAATTTTTTATATTTCAATAATCTAATTCATTAGTCATGGAAAGTAACGAAGATGATAAATTTAATTATTTCATAAAATTGTATAGATTAAACGTGATTCATTATTTTTTCTTAATATATGTAATTTTTTATAATTTGGGAGGGAATATTTATATATAATATTAATGATGATTCGGTGGTCAACTTATTTGGTTGGTTTTAGCGGCAAATGTTAGTATTGTGATAGTGTTGGGAAAGGTAAATAGAGTAGAAGAAGTAGACGATGATCTCTTTGACCAAAACCAAAATATAGGGCTTATGTTTCTTGTTGTCGACGGACAAGTACACATTACTAATCAATGAAGGACCCCACTACCCTTAGATCTAGTCTTGTTTGCAACTGCCTCGTGGACCCATACATTGTTTAATTAATTTTGATACAAAATATATACTATACTTGTAGTAGTAGTTTTATAAGATAAGATTAAAAATTAAGAATTAAAAATGCACACCCGTGGTGTTTGCTAATGCTTTTGGTTGTCTACTCATACATCGATATGGATAGATGTTCCACATTGGCCCTTTATGGGGTTGGGCAGTGTGTCCATTGAAAAGAGGCACATCGAGTGAAGATAGGAGATGGTCCTCAAACAAGAATATGCATGTGCCACCCATAAACATAATTCGTTGTGTGATTTTAATATTTCATTAAATAAAAGTGACTCACACCTACAAGTTCAATTCATGTTGGGATGTAAATATTTTTTTACTTGGTGATATATAAATATATTTGTTAACGCTATTTGAGTTTTAAGGTCTGGCTTAATTATAATGAGCCTCTAAAATTAAAATTAAAATTATCTAAACTATTTTTATAACAGTAATAGTATCCCAGAAGTTTATTAAATGGTGTAAAAATTGGTTGGTATATGTCGTTGCTTTCGGTATCTTTTGTCTGTACACAACACTATTGAGTTTTTTGTCGGTCCATGTTGTAATCAATGGTATAGTATGTCTGTTTCCATTCTCGGGGCACATTCATTCAACTGAGTAAGATTTGACCCGGTTTCGTGCAAATTATAATCGCATTATTTTTATAATAATTGTCGCATTTAATTATTATGTATATATATAAAAATTATAATAAATAAATAAAAGCGAATTATGATTTGATTAATTTATTTGTATTCTCATCTTTATAAATGCAAAATCGAAAATCATTAAAGTATAATTAGAAAAAAGAATAATTAAAGAAAAATTGAAAATGGCATTATTTCCCTGACATAAATATATTTTTATAATTGTAATAGTTAATTGCTATATCACTTTTAGTTGAGAAAACAACATTCAAGTAACACTAAATAGCCAAAGGAAAAATAAATAAATAAATTTCCTTCAAGTTTTGCTTAAATTAAAACTTGACATTTGATTTGTTTTAATCTTTGATATTTTTTGCTACATAGATAACTTGGTTGGAAAAGGTGGTCATGCTGAAGTATACAAAGGAAACTTATCAGATGGTCAAGTTGTAGCTGTAAAAAGACTAATGAAAAACGACAAGGATTTTGCAGATAGAGCAGGCGATTTCTTAACAGAACTTGGAATCATTGCACACATAAACCACCCGAATGCTACGCGCCTTGTCGGGTTTGGTATCGATCGCGGCCTCTACTTTGTCCTACAATTAGCTCCATATGGAAGTCTTTCTTCTTCGCTATTTGGTACTCGCAGCGCTGCTTTCATCGCTTAATTCTCCATTCATGTGTTTTCTTCTAGCATTTGTTATTCTATTTTTGCAATGGTAAAATAATTATGTTCAATATGTTAGGTTCTGAATGCTTGGAGTGGAAGGCAAGGTACAAGGTAGCTATTGGAGTTGCAGAAGGGTTGAATTATCTTCATCAAGATTGCCCGCGCCGAATCATTCACAGAGACATCAAAGCCTCCAACATATTGCTCAATGAAAATTATGAAGCTGAGGTACTATTGCTAGCACCTTAGTATAATGTACATTTTTTAATGGATTTAATTGATATTCATTTAATATGAACTTTTTTTATCGTGTCAGTCAATCAATCATAATCATCATATCTAAACAAATATTTGACTTTTATCATATCTATCTTAATGATGTATGATTTGTTGACAGTGTATTAAAATTAATTTATATCTGGTTACGTGTTAGATTCTTCTAACCTTACAAGCTAATTAATATATTAACTCCTTGTGCAACAAACTTTAGATATCAGATTTTGGACTTGCAAAGTGGCTCCCAAATAGTTGGACTCAGCATGTTGTTTTTCCTATAGAAGGAACATTTGGGTTAGTATTATAACCTCTATGTCTTATATATTTTCTTCTCAGCATAACATTTTCTAAGACACTAATTTCATCAATGTCTGGCCACAGTTATTTGGCTCCTGAGTATTTTATGCATGGTATTGTGGACGAGAAGACTGACGTATTCGCGTTCGGGGTTTTGCTATTGGAGCTCATAACCAGTCGTCGTGCGGTTGATTCGGATAGTAGGCAAAGTCTTGTGATCTGGGTAAGACTAACTTCATACGAAAAAAGATAAATGATGTGTTTGAAATTTTACATTAGTTTTGCTTAAAGATTATATACTATTTAATTGAATTTGAGTGTGACAAAACTTTTTTCAGGCCAAGCCACTGCTTGACTCAAACAATGTCAAAGAACTAGCAGATCCAAGATTAGAAGAGAATTATGATCCTACTGAAATGAAGCGTGTCATGTCGACGGCTTCCTTGTGCATCCACCATTCATCTGCCAAACGTCCATTTATGAACCAGGTAAAAAAAAAAGTATCATTTTCTATGAAACACTGAAACAGACACGAACATCAAACATGACATTTACCAATTAAGTTTAATATGATGCTAGAATTAATCTAACTTGTTTCTTTCCTAACTATAGGCTGTGCAACTGCTGAAGGGTGAGGAAGCAATTGTAGATTCTAAGCAAAATTCAGCTGCCTCAAAATCAGTTATAGTAGGGGCATGTGACTTAGAAGAATATTCTTGCTCAAATTACTTGAAGGATCTTAACCGCCATAGGGAACTAGTGATGGAATGATTCATTATTAGTCCATCCTATGTGCTGTGTATTGGATTTATTTGTTCCACCCTCTTTGCTATGGAATGATGATTGTAGAAGTTTGTGTGTGTGTGACTGAAATCTGAAGTCACAGGCTTGTGTTTTTGTTCAAGCTTTGTAGGCTTGTAATTTATAGCATGAACCTGTAGGGAACATGAATAAGTCATGAACCTGTAGGGAAGCTTCAAGCAAGTCATAGTTTGTGGCTTTAGGCTTTAGAAATGTTTGTACTTTTTTTTACTCTACAATGTCATTGTTTCCATCCCAAGTTAATCAGTAATCTATAATTCCATGCATTTTGTTTCCATTGCTGTATATGATTATTATGATAAATTTTAACCATTTTGGGAGGGGGTGGGAGAAACTATCAATAACATAAAAAATATAAAGGCTTTGGCTTGTCAAACAATCTTCCTGCCTTTCGGCCCAAGTTGATAAAAGTGAATGAAATGCCCCAATAGGCTTCTAAAATCTATACAGAGTCAAAACAATGTTAGGATGTGGTACCTTTGATAAAAGTGCATTTTGACTAATGCTAAATGTGTTAATCTTTCATTTCAAAAAAACTCTAATATGAATCCATTATAAAATGAATTAAAAGAACAAGATCAAGAATGGAGGGGGTAAGAGCTTTTTTACTATTCTCTTCACAAGTAAATCATTTCCAATAAAATGTGACTCGTATTTAATACAAATAGATAAATAAATGATCATTCACAATTATTAGACATCTACTTTAAATTATATTCGTAATACTTCTTTTATTGGGTCCATTAAGAATATGTTTAGATAATATTTTACTAGAACGACATCTATGATGACAAATTGTATATAGTGAAGAAAAAGAAAAATCCTTTTGTGAGAACTACATAACATATTTTCTTATCTCCCTCAACTAGATAATCATAAGTCTACAAGATTATCACGAATAAACTTATTGAATGTATATATAACATTCTTCTAAAGATTACGAATGAAAAAGAAAATATGCACATACGATTCTATTAATTATTATATATTTTTAATCTTTAATTTAAAATAAATTCCAAAAAATCCGCATCTACAAGATATTTATGTTGGCACATGTTCGGTAAATATCGTATTCAAGAGGTCCATACAATATAGAAAAGATGTTCATATGATTTTCAAGGTAAAAATAATTAAAAATAAAGAAGCAATAAAAAATTGATATAATACTTTTTTGACAAAAGAAAATATATGATATAAATGCTGGATTTGGTAAATAAAAATAAACCATGATATATTGGTAAAAGAAAAAATTTCAATCTCTTGGATCTAGCTACAAAGTTTTTTCCTGAAAATCGGGTGTAACATTGCCATGACAATATGGTAGTTATGTACCTTTTTATTTTATTCTTTTACAAACTGTAGCTATAAAGTTAGAAAAAACACTTTCGTATGCTAATGTTTTAATTGTGAATTACCTACAAATTATAGTGGGAACATTTACAAAACAATTTCTACAAATTAGAAGGAAAATAATATTGGCCACTTATTTCCTTTTGTAGTTAACTTATAATTAATTCTGTAGCTAATTTTTTTTAATTAAAGATTAGCTATATACAACTATATACACCTTCTACAATACATCTAGGGTTTTGACACACTATGCAACGACTCATGCAGGAGTTTGCGTAACCAATGGCATAAATGTGGTGCAATTAAGTCCAACATTATTTATCAATAAGTTGAGAAGGCGTTCAAACAAATCATAAACCAACATACACCATCTTTAGAGAAAAATGACAACATCTTTAGTGGTTGAGCATGGTTCCCTAGACCTATCAAGAACTATGATTATCTTAAGTTAAAACTGTTGAGACTTGAAAAATCCTAATGTGGTTTCTGATATTAAAGTCATTGTCCGTCTATAAACTAGATACATTTTTCTTTATTAGAGTATTGGTCTATTTTAATAAAATAAGTGGCATTTACTATTTTCTTGGTTATAATTACTCTTTTGCTATTGATAATGATCACAAACGTGACGATCAAGTTGTGTTTTGGAAGTATGCAATTCTTACTTGAAGTGTCCCCCAAACACGACACATACTCCATATCGTAGAATTCAGAGTTCTAATAGTGACTAACATTGACACTTAGGTCAATTTGTTGGCATTTAGGCCTATTAAATAGCATTTGGCATATGTATTGTAAATTTAAGAAGTTACGACAACATTTACATCAGAAATATCTGCCTTATTTATAAGTAAATAAAATATATCACTTTAGTATCTTTATCTAACACTTTACAATAGAACTCTCTCATAAATTAAGCTATTACATTCCACCTAATTTCCTACTTCATAACATTCATAAATTAGTTTCATTACATAATTTTTAACATTACTCAACATGTCATTTAAACTAATTTCAAACATTAGACTTATTCTTCTAAAAAAAATCAATATTCATGTTCAATGCACAATCAAGAGGAATAGTGACTTACACCTTTCAAGGGTTTGCATACAGTTCTTAAAAACTACATTCTTGAGACCTTCGTCATTCTCTTGCTTCTTTGGTAATTAATCTTTGGTGTTTATTTAATTGGTGATTACAATGATATTCCCTCTCTAGACGATACATAGTGTGATGTTGAGGTGCCCATCATAATTAATTAGCTATATCATAGTTTTCAGAATACTATTAGTAATTGTTCTCTTTATGATATGTCGTTTGAAGGTTAGTTGTTTACTTAATATCAAAGTCTAGAACGTTTATATAGAATTGTACATTCCATTTACTTTAGAAACTAAAATTGATGGTTGTACAACAAACTTACTCTATTTTTACTCTAATTTTTTAGTATATAGTTCCTTCCACTAAACTTGATTTATAGATATATTAGATTAGTAGTTTTGCATTATCTTTTAGTCACTTTGGTATGCCCACTATTGCATGTGTTTTGTTTTTGTTTGATTTCCATTATTAGTAAAAGATGTTTGATTATTGTTGTTCTCAAGTGCTACTTAAAAGACTCCTTAATCAATTTCATATTATACATTGAAATGTTTTCTCATACTAAATCACATGGTTTATATTATTCCATTTCATTTTAAACATTAAAATGTATTCCCGTACTAAATCCCATGATTTTTATTCTTCTCAAGTACTACTACAAAGACTTTATTGAAATATTTTCTCATACTAAATCACATAGTTTTTAACCTCTCACTTTTAACTTAGTTTTCTCCATTAAAATTGTAGTGTTAATATTTAATTTATTATTATTATTTCGTATTTTGGAATTACATATTCTAATTTATTTCTATTCTAATTTATCTATTTATTTATGCATAGCAAAAAAATATTCCGCATTCTTTTTAAAAACATTATCTCTATTTTTTTCTTCTAAAAATATGAATGATGGACATTGAGACAGTAGATAGTAATCTATGACTATCCACCATATTTGATTTCAAAACTATTTTAAAAACATCTAGAAATTGAACCATGTCTAATAATCTCACAAGTTTAGACATTCCTTTCTCTATCCTCTAATCACTTGAAAATAAAACAAAGGTTATCATCAGCACACAACAACAACCACTGCAAGTTAAGAGAAGCATTTAGGAATTCATGAGCAAAACTATAATATGCACGACTAAAAATATTCCTCATATTCTGAGTAGTTACATAATCCAGCTTCCCACTGTAACTAAAACTAGAGAACTCAAAAAACCTCAATAATCTTTCTTTCTTAGTACCTAAAAAGTTAATACTTTAATCATATAGAGTAGATAAAAGAGAGTCAACTGAACTGTGCCAGAGATTATAGCTTTACCCTTTGATTTTTGTTAGCTAAGATAAACTAATTAATTGATAACTAAGTCATTAATAAGACTGATTAGGCCATAAAAAGAACTCAGCTGCTGAAGTTGGTGGCATAGCAGAGAGACCAGTTCCTGCATTGGTGGAAGTTGCAACAGATTCAGCACTGCCATCATTTGTATTGGGCTGAAAATGTTGGAACAGGTTGTGATGATGATAATAAGCCGCACTCGAATCATACGGAATTCCGTAAGGGATGGAAGCAATTTGCTGATGCTGTTGATGAATGGCTGAGAAATTGATGCTGTTGCTGCTGCTGTTATTCAGGTTTGCAGCATACTGTTGTTGGGTGTTGTTCTGCTGAATGTTGATGACAGAAGCTTTCTGTTCCAATTCAAGAGAACGCTTCATGCGTTTAGCTGCACCACCAACTGGAAGAGAACTCTTCATTATAGCTTCCACATCATATCTGTTCATCTCAAAGTTTGTTACTGCATTGGCACCACGGAATTTTATGGCTGCAATGTCATAAGCCTCTGCTGCTTCTTCTTCGGTTGCTGTCATAACGAGAAACAAACAGATCAATAATTAATATAAACAAATAACATATTATACAAATCTAATGATAATTTTTAAGGTAAGTTGTTTACCAAATGTTCCCAAGTACAAGTCTTTGTTTCCGGCAACACGGCCAATTCGTGCTTGCCATCGACCCTGTTGGTGGTGCCTGCACGACACAAAACGTGTTAAACAAAGAACTGAGAGAACAAAAGTTACATGAGTTGCATGCTTCAACAAGCTACTGTCATTTAAAATTTCCAAACCTTGTAACACCCCTATAGATGGAAGCTCCTCTAGAAAAGCCACTACTCTTCCTGCATAGAATTCATATTCTAGTTTTAGTAGCTGCATGTAAATAGTGTAACAATTTTAATAATAGGCCAACTCAAGCATACCTTCGCAATGACGCAATAAATTCTTGCTTTGTTACGAGTTTCATCTCTTCCAATTCCTTTGCATAATTGGAAACCTGAGAAATATGATACATTTAAGTCATATAAGTAAAGTGATCTATTCCTCAATAGGAAAATAAAAATATGTAAATAGTGATTGAATTGATGATAAAAAAGAATCTTTAATCTCAAATAGTGATTTCATTGCTAATAAAAAAACAGAAAGAACTCTTGAAACATATAAGGTAAGTCATGCAAGGTGTAATAAAAATCCATGCACAATGTGATATTTCGCGTGTAGCTAATGCAGAGCCGTTGGTTTTAAGTGAAAGATCCAATTATTTAGATCCAACGATTTTGCAACCGTTGCAAAGATGAAGTTGTAGATCCAACCCTTTTATTTTTTTTTTATATCTTACCAATTTGCAAGTTGGCATTAAGAAGTGAAACCTTGGACTCAACATTTGGTGTACCAAGTAAAGCATATTTTGTTTCACACCAACCACGTTCTCTTTAGCAAACAATTATATAGTAGTATGTATATGCAATGTGAATATGAAATAAAAATGATTCTATAGTAGATTTTCTTGTACATTGGCAACTAAAGAAGAAGTGACTCTTACAGGAAAGTTGGTAGTAGCTGTGGGGCCCCAATACTTGAGAGCAGCCAAATCATAGGATCTTGCGGCTTTTTCTTCCTTGTCATATCCACCTATAACCATGACAATTTAATTTACAATGTTACATATAAACCATGTATATCTTTCTAAAATTAACAATATGAAATAAATAAGCACTATTAACAAAAAAAAACTAATTAACAAAAAGAACTGCTTACCCAAATAGACTGTAGAAGAGTCAAAAAGATGAATGACAGCAAACAAAAGCAAGCACCAAGTGACGTTCCATGCAAAGGAAAAGCCAAAAATATCATCAAAATAACATCTTATGGAATATAGTCAAATTTATCTGCCAAAAATTACTTTATAATCTAAAAATGCAAGCAAAATGACCAAAATAAAAAGTATGATTGCCAATCACAGTGCATGCGCATAACCAACTTTTTTTTTCTCTCTCGCCCTTTATAGCTGCTACGTAGGATCGAAAACTACTGTACATTGGATTATAATCATCACATCTATCATCCCAATCCTCTCTTTTTTTAGTACAACAACTCACCAAAAAGTTCAAACAATTAAACTTAATTGTACAAATTAAATTTTTCAATAACCCCAAAAGAAAGTTACTAGTCCATAGTAAAAAAAAACATATCTGAAACCTGCTAAAAAAAAATGAGGAATTGTCCATTTCTCATTGCATCATAAAATATAAGCAAGCAGAACATTTATCTTTTTTGCCTTTACTATGACACATTACATTATTATAATTATTTTGATGTAATTCGTATCTATCCATCTATCTGCAACAGGATGAGATCTAAATAACAAGTCCCGTGAGTTAGTTTCAGAACATTATATTCTGAGAAAAGACACTGTCAAAAAACATTTCAGTTAACAGTAGACACTTCACTACATCATCTATGTAAGTAAAAGTACAAATTTCAATACAGTGTGATGGTGTGATAGATGATGTGGTCAAACGCAGCTTTGAAAGCAAAAAGCAAAAGATAGTAAAATCAAATAAAAACCCCTTTTTAAATTATACACAACACAAATACAATATATGATCACAGTTATTATGAGTTTATTAAGGAAGAAGCAGAGAGAAATTCAGACTCAGATGAGTCTAGTCTCCTCTCTCCTATCCTATCTGGATTAATTCACATGGAGCAGCAAAATGGCGGCACATTTCATCAAATCAATTGCAGAACAACAGTAAACAAAGTACAATATGAAGAAATATTATTAGTATCATTTTAATCATATAATAAATATATTCACAATCATAGTCATATATATATATACCATTACACAGCAACATCAATCAATCAAAGTAATAAGTAACCCAGGTGTCCTACTACTCTATAAACATTAATGCACCTTCAATGCATGGAAGACACTTTTCAGAATCAAATAAACAACATTTAATTGAGTCATATTAAAAATAAACAATATTTTAATTATTAATATTCTTTTTAATTTTCCATTTTCCATTTTCATTCACAACAAAAAATGATTCAAAAAATTAACCTTGACGCCCTTTCCTTGCTTGACCTTCCCTTCTACAGCTGTTATCCCATAGATGTGCTTCAATATCTACCCGTCCATCTGTGCCTGCAAAATAAATAAAGCAAAAAGATTATAATTATAATCTAATATGAAAATGAAAGGGGCCAAATCAAATCTATATGACCTTGACTTCGTTCGCAAACCAACCAACATTACCATAGTCAAAAATTAAAATAACAAAAATCACTATCACAATATTTTCATGATTGATTGACAACTGAGAGTATAACTCAGCATCTATAGAACCTAGCAACTTTTTTTCAAGTTCCAAATAGCGACAACAAAAGATCCTTTACTTTAGAAAATTAAAAAATTAAATTAAAAACTTTCATAATAATAATATAATAATCATAACACAGAAAAAAAAAATGATGAATTTTTACCTAGTGACGCCACGGTAAATCGAAGTTCGCTGACCAAAAGTATCAACGATTTTCTTAGAGCTATCAGAATCAGCAGCAGCGATAGCACTTCCAGTTTCCTCCGAACTGTGAGCAACACCGAGAGACAAAGCACCGTTCGCGGCGGCGGTGGCGGCGGCGGTGGAGAAACCAAACTCGTTCCCCGACTCAATAGAATGAGTTCCGAAGTCGTTATTACATGCAGGTTGCGATGATTTTCCAATAGAACCAGAATCATCAACTTCAGAGCCACCAGAGTTGTTCGAAAAAGCTTGAAAACCAGCAATGGTGTTAAGATCCTGGTGGTGGTCCCCACCGAAGTAATTTTGATGATCGTACATGTGAGTAAGAGACGAATCTTGCGTCTCGGTTTGATTACTGTCCCCGAGAAAATCCTCCAGTTTCGGTGGTGGCGCGTGGTTCACACTCTGTCCATTCGACGAATCCATAAAGAAAATCGACTGCGCTTGTTGTTGCTCTTGTACTTCCGTCTTTGAGTTTTCGTTTCCCCATCCTGTAAAATTAACAATAAAAATAAATAAATAAATAAAAGAGAGTGACGTGGGTGGGTGCAATGTAGTGAAGTTAAGTTGCTTACCGTTATACAAGTTATCAAGAAAGTAGTGATGGTGATGAGATGAAGAAACGGATGAAGCGGCGTCGTATGGATTAAACTGAGGCATTTCCATGGGTGAGAGTGAAAATGATAACCAGTTATTATTATTTGTTGTGGTTGAACGAGCCATTGTGAATGAATAAATATATAGACACAGAACAACAACGTCTTTGAAAACAGAAAGGAACAACGGTTTTTATGTCATAAGAAAAAACAAAATGAGTTGACGAAATGCACACACCGTCCTTCTTGTGTGTTTAGTGTTTGAGTGTTGAGTGTTGAGTGTGGCGTTACTACACTACACCGTTTTTATGGTAGTGTTGTGTGGAGTAAATGTTTCTTTTTATTTTCTTTTTGAAAAAATTAAATACAGGAAGAAGATGAAGGAGGTGAAAATGCATGCAACTATGCAACCAAACAACAAAGTTCTAGAGAGAGATTGTTATAACAACAAGAGTTTCAGCGTAAAAGCAGAGACTTTGATTCGAGTTATAGGCAGTGGAAACTAGAAAGCCAAAAAAAATTATTAAAAATGGAAAATAAACTAATAATTATTTTTTTTTTTACTAAATTATAATTTAATTATCTTCTATCATAAAAACTGAAAGTAGTATTTTATTTTATAATAAATATAATTATAATTTACTATGATATTAGATAATTAAAAATTATATAATATAATATAGTAGATTGAATGATTAAAATTAAATATTAATATATTATCTGTGTATTTTTTTAAGAAAAATATCAGTGTTTATTTTATTTAAACATTTTTTAATAGTTATGAAATGGTTAGTTTAATCATTCTAAGAAGGGGGAGTAATAATTAAAAAATGAAGAGAAGTGACTTTTGGGTCTGTGGGAAGAAAAATGGTCTGAAACACGGTTGCGAAAGATCCGGGCTGGCGGAAAATTGAAGGATTTGTTTGATAGGGTATATCGTTTAGGAGATTTATGCTTTTTACGAAAATAACCCTGTATTTATTCTTTTCTTTTTTTTTAAAAAAAAAAAAAAAATGAAAAAGATAGATATTAAAAGCGTGTTGGCGTTTCACACACTTGTCTTACATGCAATGCACCTCTCCCGGGAACTAGTTTGGGTTGGGTCCCGTTATTTGAAATCTGTAATGAAACTCTTGTGTTTCCACACTTTACTCCTCTTCATCTCTTTTTTCTGTGTCATTTTTCATGTTCAAAACACCAAATCAGGGAGTAACTAATGCACCTTCCGTGTCAAAATTAAAGTTACGTTTCATCGTTTTATATATTCCTTTGCTTCTAAACTCACTATAATATTTGTTTATTTTAAGTATATTATGATGAGTGAAGATAATTATGAACTACTTTATTATTTTTATTAATTATTGATATATTTTTATAATAAAAATATAGTGAAAAATATTAACTTAAAAATAATATACATTGTTGTAAATTAGAAGATATAATACAATAAACGAAGGATACCGAAGGAGTCTTTAAGTTCAAATCCTAAGAAAATTAATTTTTTATTATTTATTTATTAACATTTGTTTATAAAAAATATGATACAATGTTTGTAACTAAAAATTAAAAGATACAATTAAAAAATAATTAACATTATATTAAAAATTAAGAGGCATAATTTTTTTAGAACAAATTATTTTTATAAATGTGATAGTTATTATGAGACAAATGTAGTAGTAAGTAAAATTAATAAATTAAAGAATGAATAATAACTTTACTGATTATTTATCCTTATCGATTATATATGTATTTCAATTGTCATTATCCTTATTAGTCAAATGTATTTCACTTGTCATAAATATAAAGTAAGAGAATAATTAATTGGAAGTGATTGATATAATATTTCCTTCGTTCTTTTTCCTATAATAGTTCAGTTTGTTATAAATTATAAATAAAAAATACTTGATAGTTTGTTATAAATTATAAATAAAAAATAAAGTTTATAGTTGTAAAATTTATTTTTGTGAAAACTTACTCAAAATTAGTACTATTTTTACCTTTTAATGTAAAGACTCTCTTGATAAATTTTGTGTCTCTTATAATTTTCAAAATAAATAATATGATATTAACATTAAACTAAATATAATTTTTGAAGATAAACATATAAAAATAATATTTAGTGTCAAAAAGTTTAATAACACTAACAACTTTTTAAATTTCTGTAATTTTATCTATGAGTTTCTATATTTAGGAATAAATGTAGTATATAGTTCCGATTTACTTCCTCTAAAATGAAATGTAAATAAAAAGAATAATTAAAAAATTGATATATCTAATTAACAAATTAAAAAAAGTAATTTTGACATGCAATAATTTAAATATTCACTATCAGAGAATTTAACGTATATAAATTACTTTTTAAAATAAATATATATCTCAAAAATAATTTTTATGATAAATTTTTCAAAACCGTTTCTGATTTTAATTATTTTAAAAAAAGATATCCAAAAAATTTGTAACAAAAATATAAAATACCTAAATTGATTTTTATGATAAACTATTTTAAATCAATTTATCGTTTAAAGCTTTATTTGAATTTTATTTTTGAAGAATTATAACAAAAATATAAAATATTGTACAAAAATCGTTTTCAAAAAAGCCGTAATAAATAGACTATAAGAGTTTAATCATTTATTATTTCATATCACGCATGAATAGGAGGAAGCAAGTATCATTTTATTTGGTCAAAAGAAAAGCTCAGGCTTTTGTATCAATAAATAATAAGGATCAACTTCTCTAAAAAGTTTAAGATAAATACTAATAAATGCACAATTATATTAAACATTTAAAAAATGAAATAATATTTGAAATATATGTGTTTGATATCTTTAAATGTATCGAGTTAGTTAAGAATATAAATAAATAATTTATTTATAAATATATATTTTTTGGATAATTAAGTGCTACTTTATCAAAGAAAATTAATCAGTGCTACTTAAAGAAATAGATTTTGCCACTTAATATAAAGAGTTTTACACGACAATAATCTGAACTAAAATATATAATTTTTTTCTTGATAATAAAATAATTATTAGAAAATAAAACTTATATAAGTTGAAAATGTTCTAAGAATGACATTATTTGATACTTTCAAAATATAAGTCACTTTTACAATTTTATGCAAATTACGAAATATAATTAATGCTGTATAAAAAAGAGTAATTATAAGTTATATTACAAAAAGTACTCTGGATTAATGATTCGAGAAGTATAAATTAAATAAGTTGAAAAAAAAAAAGGATAATATATAGAAAAGGGCATAATAAGAAAAAAGGTGTATCAATGATTCATTGATAATATAAAACAAACATACTATACTCTATGACAAACATATTTTTCTAAAATGACTTATAATTTAAAAGAAATGAAGTATAATAAAAGTGGTTAAATTTGACTCTAAAAAAGACCAATAAATATGAACATTATCTTGTAAAAAAATTAAATAAATATAAATATTTTTGTATATTATATTGAAGGTTTTTGGGAATATGGTGTTACTTTAATTAAATTTTGCCAGTGTTTTGTGAACAATATTAATTGGTAAAAAAATCTCAATATATATCATCATGGTCATATATAAATCGAAAATATTTCTCGCTCCACTCCTTCATGTAATTTTTTTTAGCTACTTCAAATATTTTTTTTAGTTTATAGTTTATCATTTATATCACTTTTCAGCTCAATTTTATTCTTATTGTTTTAACTTTTGTTTTTTTACTATCTGTAATTTATTTATTATAATTTCAAATTAATCCACTAGTTATCTACTGTAAGTTAAGATAAATTATTTATTATAATAAATAAACGAGCTAAATAAATATTTCAAATAATTTAAATAAATCATATTTTAAAGTAAATAATTTAAAATAAATAGTTTAAAATAATGTATCTAAAATAAATAAACAAGCTAAACAAATAAAAATCTCAAATGTATAGAGTATTTTAAGTATTTATTGATGTAAAATTTATTATTAATTAAGAATGTCTTTTTTATATCATTTTGCATTTTAAATCTAATTGAATTACTAACTTTATCAAATATTTCAATTAACTTATCATCTAACTCATAATCTATCGGTTATAAACATAGTCTAAAATTGTCTTGATATAAAGCTTATCTTAAATGATGAGGTAAGAAGAGTTAGCCTCCCTCTTTTAGTTTCGTAGTTTAATTTCACTTTATATATATAAAAATAAAAAATAAAAAGTTTTCAAATCATTGTCAAATTGAAGCTCACTCGAGTTGAAACAATTAAAAACACAATTATTTCAAGCCATTTCTATTTTAATTTTTTTGGTTGATATTTTTTTTATTGAATAAACAATCAATTTGATCCATAAATTATCTTTTTTTCTCTAAACTATTAAAATATACTAAAATATTTATAGATTATTATCGATCAAATTATTTAATTTCTTTATCAATTTTTTTATTTAGATATATGTCAGTTGACTATTTTTTTATTGTTTAATCTTTAAATATAGTTTTAAATTGCATTTACGATCACAAGTGATCTCACTACCATTGCGATCATTGTGACTATTACGATTCACAAATTACCACAACAAAAATATTATTGCTGTTATTGCTGCATCGCATTATGTGGTACATAATTTAAAAATTGTCTTAATCGAATAAAGTAACTCATATATAATGCATTACAACAAACAATTTAGTTTATCAACTAAACTAGTAAACTAACTAAATCATTGCAATAATTATTCTTTCAGATAGTTTTATTGAGGTCAACATTCATCTTCATATCTTACCTTTCTATTTGAAATCTTATTTAGGATTTTCAAATTTGCTTAATTAATTTTGATTTACTAGTTCAATTAACTCTTCTAGTTTACTAGTTTATACAAGGTTGCTTATTTATTATTTTTCGTTTTTTATACTAGGTTTAAGCAAAATTTAATTGAACTTTTTGTTTATATTATGTTTATGCCATAAGAATTTTTTTTAATCAAGTGTGAATATGAAATAATGAATAGTTGGAAGTATATTGATTTAAATGGTTTATTGATTTACATGTGCTAATTGATATATATAATTAGTTAAATTGTTCTTTTTTTAGAATACTTTAATGATTATATTGAAGTATTTTCATAGTTTAATGACTAATAATTAAAAAATTGTTGAATCGACAAACATCCAAACATGGAAAGTAATGGAGTAATAAAATAGTTGAATTAGATGTTAGTTTAGGGATCTTTTAGTAGAATTTAATAGTTCAAACTTCAAAGGACTAATATAGAGAGATTAATAGTTCATAGACTAAATTGATTGTTGACATATACATTTTTTACTTGTTTCTTAGTCATTACTACCTCTAGCTCTAAATAATCAAATCATGATAGTTAAAAAAAAAATAGTAGTTTTAAATTGGTTAAGAGTTTATATTGTTTTAACAAGTTTATCCATAAAAAGACAAAAAGAATTAATGTTTTTAACATAGTATAATAAAGATAAAAATTAATTAGAGTAAGTTAGTAAATAAATAAATAACTAATACAATTAAATATTTAAAGAGAATCTTATGAAAATAGGCATGGAAAATTCTGAAAAAGATCTTATATTTAGATACTGAGGTATATTGAACCAATTAAATCATGGTTGAAGGTCTTACCATGTTTTTTTGTTTCAAAAGCATCTCTTATACTATTTATTATCATATTCTTATGTCTACTTGTAGTTATTAGTGTGTTTGACCCATAAAAGGATGAGTTACGATTGAAGTTCAAGTTCTAATGATTTTTGGAGGCTGTTTAGAAAATATATCGTAAAAAATTGATGCTTTTTTTTTAATATAAAATAAAAAAATAAACCAATAGAAATATATTTCATTTTTTTGACAAAATTGAAAAACATTTAATAGAAATTAAAGATTTATGAAATTAAATACCAGGTCTGATTTTTTTGTACTCAAAAACCAGAGTGTGATTAAACCTATAATCAAATATATTTCAATAAAAATAAAATATTAAAATTAAAATTAAAATTTGATGTTTTAAATTAAAATATTAAAATATATTATATTAAATTAAAAGTCAAAATTTAATCTTCAAATCTTAAATTTGAATTAAATTTTCTTGAAATTAAAATGTATTTTTGTATTAAATTTCAAAAGAAAACTTAAGTCATGAAATTAAAAATCACTTTTGATAAGATCGATTATCTATTTTAATAATTGTGCTTTATTTAGCTTGGAAATGTGAAATGGATAATAAATAAATAATTTATAAAATTTAAATGTAAAAACAAATTCTCTTTGTCGCTTCTTAGAAAATAAATAAAATATTTTGTTTTAAGAAAAGTAGAGATTGAAATACGCCCTTAATCGATAAATGAATAGCTCTATTGTTAACTGTTCTAATGTTAATTTATTTATTGTAACATTGATTTTTATATTTGTTTAATTGTGGATGTAAAAGGAACCGTCAATGTTTATGTACATGTTTTATCCTAACTAACATAATTTGAATTGAGGATTGTCATCATTATATATTTTATCCTCGACTAACATTATTTGAATTGATACTTTTCATTATTGTATTACTTCTTCTATTGCGGCTCAATTAGTTGCTTGATGAAATTATATATTTTTTTCTTCAAAATAATAATAATGGTTTTAAGTATAACCTCTACACAAAGATCGTAAGTTGTAATAAATAAGTAAAATCTGGTTCTAAAAAAAAATGAAGATGTGAACTAGTGTAGTTTTTTAGTGTAAAAACAATATAAAAAATATATATTTTTAAAATTGGTGTCATTAACTATACATTTATATACTAAATATATTGTAATAGATATATCTATTTTTTAAGAAATAATAAAGATGATCTCTACTGAATAAATAAATAACCATGAATGTTTCTTCATGGTTGAAATGTCTAAATATGTGCACTCATCAATGAAATATTTCTAAAAGTTTTGATCTTTTTACTTTTTTTTAAATGATCATAACACATAAAATTTCAATGTGATATTTTTTATTTCAAATTGTTTTTTTATCAATTATATCAAAAATTAAGTTCATTTTGAAACAAGTTTGGATTTAAAATAATTAAAACCAAATGTAGATAAAGAGTATCACAAAATTACTCATATTAACTAAACTAAAGTAATACATGTTTGTCTTGAACATTCAACATTAAAAACTTGGAAAATTTCAAATCACTTGATCAAAATTTAAACTTACAATAAACACAAATCCAACAAGACAAATGTCCTAAGTGAAGACATGTATTAATTATATGCTATGATCCATTATAACCTGTAGATGTTGCATAAGTTAGAAATCGAGTTGGAACCATATAAGCAAATAGATGACAACACAACAATCGTGACTAGTACCTAATAGTGACAACTCTAACATCAACGACGATCATTCTTAAATCAACTTATCAATGTTTTCCTATAGTTGACTCTCTATTCAGCTAGTTCCCATAAACTCACTTCTCGATCGAATCCTTATTAATTTGGTTTATGCAAAATGAGTCCCTTGAATTAGTCCTTCAAAGTTGATTTTCTAACTTGAAATTCTAATTGAATGCACAAAATTTATATATTTAGTCAACGATGATTGTTTGAGAATAATATCTTTCGATGATTTTATATTTATATTTATGTTTAAATTTAAATATATTTAAGATAAAATATCATTGCACATCACTAGGAAATAATTTATATTTGAATTTAAATAAAAATTATTTTTAAGATTTGTAATTTATGATATATTTTTTAATAACAATTTAGTTTTATATTTAGAACCGTAGATAAAAGTTTAGAATGAGACTTCTCCATATATATTATATCTGATATATAATTTTGAAAAAATACAAATACAAAAAACTATCTATTCGATTTACCTAGATATATATCTTCCAATTATGATATGTTTCTTTCAAAAGCAGTCGTTCTTGGAACAATATGTCTTCACTAGGAATATATAGAAATGATTTAATTTTACTCCCTCAGTAGTAATTAATGATTTAAGAATATGAAATTTAGTATATTTTAGCCTTGCATAGAGTATGTCGTGTCAATAGTTATTTACATACAAAAAAAAATTCTGAAAATAGTTAGTTAAATTCTTAGTTGGGAAAATTGTATTTATTAAGTTGTTTGCTAAAAAATATTTTGGATAATTTTCTTTATTTGAAACAATGAATTTTGCATTTTACTTACGGTTTTCACGTTTTTGTTGTTGCTAAAACGCAAGTTTCTTATAGTGAACAATATCCTTAATTTAGATTAGCTACTATAAAAGCAAACTGTTGCGCTAGTTGTTCTTAATTGATACTACTATTCAATATTCCTAATGTTTTATTTGGTTACCCTACCTAACAATTAAATGATTTTCTATCCCAATATAAACTTATTTGTTTTCAATCATTGTTTGATCCTAAGTCCTAAATGGAACATGCATGATGAGTTAGGTGAAAGCTGGAGGGACAACCTTAAATTGGGGGAGTAGTTGCAATTGAAGGAGTGTGAGGGAGTTCATGATTGGGTGGTGGAGAAGTTGGTGGAGTTTAGTGAAGAGAGCAAGGATAGGTCAATGAGAAGTTATACATTGTTATGAACTTGGAAGTGTATTCCCAGCATTGGAAGGATTTTCTCACTAAAAGAGAAGATAAATGCAATTTTGTTCTATTGAAAATTTACAAGAGTAATACTTTGGAATTAAATACATAAAAATATAGTAATTGAAACGTTTAAGATCAAATATATCAATTGATTAGTTAATAGTTTTGATTATATCATCTTTTATTTATTTTATTATATTTTTCTTAATTAAAAACTACAAAAATTATTTATTCTCTTCTTTCTGAGTAAATCAAACCATTTGACATTTTAATTTTTATTTCTATTTATGTTTTAAAGATTATTTTCATAGATATTGAAATCTCTTTATTTATTAACTATTTTTATATCAAATAATATAAACATACATTTTATTTCTTTTTTGGTCACCACTTTATCTGTTTTAATTTTTTTCTTTCCGAGTAAACAAAACCTTTGAATTCATTATATATAATTTTAATATTTTTTAATTATATTTTAAAGGCCTTATTTATTGAGGTGGTTTTTAATAATATATATATATATATATATATTCAATGATAAAATATATTGTATATGTTGGGTTATAGAGGGGTACGGAGGACTATCACATTTGACTAAAAATAATTACATTTGTACATTATATTTTAATTTAAAATTTTAAGTCAATAAATTTATGTCATTTTAACATAAAATTTTAAAGACAATGAGTTTATATGTCCTCCCACTAAGATTGTTTAAGATATTTTGTAAATTTATTCTAATCTTAAAAATTAATTT
Source organism: Cicer echinospermum (assembly GCA_002896215.2). Classification (NCBI taxonomy): domain Eukaryota; kingdom Viridiplantae; phylum Streptophyta; class Magnoliopsida; order Fabales; family Fabaceae; genus Cicer; species Cicer echinospermum. The sequence goes on from PGTU02005680.1 coordinate 48,794, forward strand.
TTTAATAAAAAGAAAAATGCTACTTTATTAATTAGAAATTATCTCAAAATATTATATTTTTGTAAAATAAAACACAAAAAACTTAAACTACTTTATTTAAACCATAAATAATATCTCAATATAATTTTTCAACATTAACAGTATATTATAAAAAAAAATTGAACTCATCACCAATTGCGATATATATATATATATATATATAATTTA
>PGTU02005683.1:0-15621 GCA_002896215.2 Cicer echinospermum
CCTTGGGGTATTCTCGGTAGACACCTGCATAGAAGTACTGCTCCGAGAATGTTATCCCTCATGGTCACGTCAAAAAAAATGGAACATGGACCCACCAAAAAGTCAAATTGTCAAGATATGTCATAGATAACAGTTATGCCAAAACAAAATAAGTACAGCCACCAAAAGAAAAACACTAAGACCATATACAACAAAAAAACTAATATGATCATCCACTGACAACAACAGTAATAAGGGTAGCCTCTACACACTGCACCAGTTTCTTCTAACGTAGTATCTCTCCTCGAAGTAACTTCCTTCTCCTCCTCATCAGCCATAGAGGGATCAATCTCTTTAGATGTCAGCTCCACCCATGAGATAGGTGGCTTCAGTGGCGTTGGGATCTCAAAACAGTTCACTGCATCCTCTACTCCTGCTATGGGAGTCATCACACCTACGGTGGCCTCCATCTGACTTCTAACTGAAGCATCATCTACATATGCCCAAGTTCCATTCACCCCGAGTACTAATCCTGAGGGTACAAGATAGTCGATCCTCTCGTGAGTGAGCCCCATATGAAATACTGACCCAACTCTCCAACTTGTCATCACAATTCACCCCGTATATGTAGCCCTGCTTAAGATGGGGTTGTATACCCAAGCAGTCGGTGAGTGTCGGTCAAGGAAGTCTAACAACGTTTCCATCGTCAAAGTAATAGTCGGTGGAATGACCTCGTGTATCATCTGAGGGCAAAGCCCAATTTCCACAATAATATAAAGGGTCACCAACTGAAATTAATAGTTAACATTTAACAATTATTTCAAAAAGACAAACAGTAAACACTTAGCAATTATGGCATGATAACAAAACAGTAACAAAGCACTTATATACATATATCATATCATAACAAACATGACTCGCATGTCAAGCACCCTAATGCAATGCTTATATACTAGTGCACATGATTATGGGAATTCCAAACCTTCATCGAGGGACGTAAATCATAAATGTGTCGCCTCTTACAAACCATTACTAATTATCAAGGTGCCACCTATCACAGATCATCATGATTTACGAGAGTGCAATCTATCACCGACCTACATGAATAAAAATCCTCGTAAGGATAAGATGGACCAATCAACTCATGGAACTATCTCGTGGCCCATCGCGGTCACCACTAACACCGTGGCCCATCACTGTCACCACTAACAATGAAATGCATGAGCATACTCTGACTCTTTTCACAATAATCATTATGTAAATTCCTCTATTAAAAGACTCCTCTTTTAATACCCATTAAACACTAATAATTTTTCATACATTTCATAGAGCATACTCAAGACACATTCTCGTTAATAACATTTATAACATGTATTATCACTCAAGAATGCATAATCACATCAATATTAATCATCACATATTCACACATATAAGGTCCCTATATGCAAACTAAATTTGGAAGGAGCTCATACCTCAATTATAGCTTTGTCAACAACAATAGCTACCACAATCAAACACAACGAAAATCTCGCTCATGCATTTCAAACCAAGAACACAACAAAAATAGAGGTTTGTGTTTTTTTTTTACAAACCAAGAACACTATTTTTTTTTTTTTTTTAAGAATAGAAAGAAGAATGGCAAGGAAGGAAACAGAATGATGTAAGAAAAAAGGAGGTGGTAGTTGGCTTTTAAAAAGGTCTGGTTTTTTTTTTTTTAACTTAAAAGAAAATATTATATAATTAAATATTTAGGTATATTACTAAGTTTATCATTATATCATTTAATAATTCTTACACATATCACATCACCCACGTCTCAATCTAATTTAATAAAAAAATGTACTCTCTTCGCAACTCAATTGACAGATGAATTTATTAGCAACATGTGACATTTTAAAATAATTATCGATAATAAATTCTCCTATAAATAATTTTAAATGGGTTTCCAAATATATATATTAAACATATTACTAACTCTAACAAAATATTATTTTTGGAACTTAATTCATAAAATAAAAATTGGGCTAATAGCCAAAGCAATTCAACACAAAAAACACTAAAATTGCATAAATTAGATTTTAGAAAATTCAGAGTCATATAGGAGCGCTTCAAGGAGATGTTGAGATTGTGTCGTCGTCATGGGTTGGAGAGATGGCTGATTGTTCATACATTTTACAATGGACTCTTAAACACTACAAGAATGACAATAGATGTTGCTGCAAGAGGAGCACTGATGAACAATAATATAGAAGAAGTTTATGCTCTAATTGAAGACATGGCATAGAACACTATCAATGAATGAAACACTTAGGCAGTTAGCATCTAAGGTAGATTCCATGGCCACACACAATAAAATTTTGGAACACACAAATCACTCAAGTGGCTCAATAAGTTGTTTCATCCTCTAGATCTTCTGATGTATTCACATGGCAGTTTGAACCTAACCCCAAGTGACAGTTAAACGTTGTTACCCTAAGAAACGAAAAATAATTATAGGAACCCAAGTGTAGAGATTTGGAAGAGAATGCATGCAACGAGAGTGAAAGAGCCTAACCATCAACTGATAGGGTTGAAGAGGAAAAAGAAAAACATTACGTGCCTCCAGCACCATACAAACAACCCATACCATTTCCCCAAAGTCATTCTAAGGCTAAAATTAAGAAGTAACTTAGGAAGTTTGATGATCTTTTGAAAAAGTAATATATAAACATTATGTTCACTAAAGTACTATCTCAAATGTTGTCATATGCTAAGATTTTGAAAGAAATTTTGTTACAAAAAACTTGATGACAATGAGATAGTTGCTTTAACTTAGGAATATAGTGTCATAATTCAAAATAAATTTCCTCCTAAACTTAAAGATCTTGAAAGTATTTATGTTCCTTGTGCTATTGGTGATCTGATTTTTGAAAGTGCTTTGTGTGATCTTGGGGCTAGTGTAAGTGTAAGTTTCTAAGAAGTTTGATGTGGTTGAGTTACAACCCAAAAACATTTCCTTGGAGCTAGTTGACGAACCTATCAAGTATCTAATAGAAATATTAATGGATGTTCATATCAAGGTAGGACAATTGTTTATATCGGCTGACTTTGTGGTGTTGGAAGACCTTTTCTAGCCATAACAGAAGTTGTTCTTGATGTGAAACATGGGAAGCTTGCCTCCAATGTGGATGATGAAAATATTGAATTTAATTTGTCTAACCTTATGAAAATTATTCTCTTGAAGATTCTTGTTGTAAGGTCAATTTAATTTACAATTGTGTCAAGGAGCGCCCTTTGGACCACTCTCACAAGATAGGCTGGAAGCACAAGAAATGAAGACTTGGAAAAGGAGGTTGGTGCATATGCTAACTTGTTGGATGAAAATCCTCAACTTCTAGACTAAAATTTTGTGGCATTGGCAGTAGAAAATTCAGCACTTCTCCCAAAAGAGGCTTTATAGGTAGAACTTAAGCATTTGCCCTCAAATCTCGGGTATGAATTACTTTGCAAAAATTCTACATTTCCTATCATTGTAAGTGTTGAATTAAATGGTGAAGACACTGAAAAATTGCTTGGATTCCTCAAGATGTACCCGAAAGCTATTGGGTATACTATTGAGGACTTAAAGGAAATTAATCCATTCATTTGCATGCATAGGATACTGCTTGAAGAGGACTATAAACCCTCTTATGAGCATCAAAGGAGGTAAACCCTAACATGAAAGAAGTTTGTGAAAAAAAAGTACTTAAACTCCTAGATACCCTCGGTATATACCCTATCATGATAGTAAATGCGGTTAATTCCATTTAAGTAGTTCCTAAAAAAATAGAATCGCTTATTATAAAAAATAAATAAGAAAATGAATCATTTCAATCTAGGACAGTTACAAGTCGGAGGATGTGTATAGATTACAGAAAACTGAACAAAGCAATCGTAAAGATCACTTTCTTCTCCCTTTTATTAACCAAATGTTAGAATGTTAGCAAAACATTTACATTTTTGCTATTTGGATGGTATTTAGTTTCTTTGCCAAATTCCTAATTTCATTCCTACGACCAAGAGAAAACCATGTTATGAAGCTTATGCTTATAGGAGAATGTCTTTTGGTTTGTGCAACTCCTCCTGATACCTTTTTCAACGTTGCATTGATGTCAATTTTACTTTCTGTGTATGGATCTAGTTTCAATAATTGTTTAAGAAAATCTTGAAAATGTACTCGAAAGGTGTGAACAAGTTATCTTGTGTAATTGTGATAAATTGCCACTTATGGATAGAGAAGGAATTGTTCTGGATATTTGTGTATGGCGAGATATTGAGGTGAAAGAGAACAAATTAGGAATAGATAAAATGGTCACCTCTCACCTCTATAAAACTAATGAGGAAATTTCTTGGAGCATGCATGATTTTTACTGTCGATTTCATTGAAGATTTCTAAGATTCCAAGGCCTTAATAGTAGCTCCTATGGATGCAGCTTTTGCCTCTGATGGAACTTTGTCTGATTCATTTTTAAGGTTAAAGAAGTAATTGATATTTTTCCAGATTATGCAGCCACTAATTAGAGTCTTTCCATTGAAAATCATGTGTGATCATCAATTTTGATGTAGGTGCATTGTGGAGCAAAGAAAAGACAAGAAAGTTTATATACCTATTATGCCAGCAGGACTTTGATGAAACTCGTTAATATATGCCACAATAGAGAAAAAGCTAACGACTATAGTGTTTGCCTATTGACAAATTACTGGTTCTACTTGGTAGGATGGAAGATAATTGTCTACACAGACCATGCAGCCATCAAATATCTCTTGAGCAAAAAATATGTTAAGTCGAGGTTGATCCGATGGATATTACTTCTCCAAGAGTTTGAATAAGAAATTTGATATAGAGAGGATTGAAAATATAGTGGTTGACCATCTCTCAAGGCTACATGAAAAAAAATGAAAATAAGTTGCCCCTGATGATTCCTTTCCTGATGATCCAATTGTTTGCTCTTGCACAAATAGAATCGCCATAGTATTGATGATTATGTGAACTACCTAGTATTGGGAGTATTACCCCCATATTTGAACTATCAACAAAGAAGAATTTTTTTCTCGGATTTTAAATGTTATTATTTAGATGAACTTCTTGTTTTTAAGAGAAGGTTGATGTAGTTCTTAGAATATGTGTCCTCGAAGAAGAAATGGAAAGTATCGTGTTTCACTATCATTCCTCCGCTTATGCGCATGCTAGTTGCTCAAAAACTACAGCAAAGATACTTCAAGCAGGCTTCTACTTGGTCCACACTCTTAAAAAGATGTGATCGCTTTGTACTTCAATGTGATCAATGCTAGCATACCGAAAATATATCAAAAAGAAATTCCTTTGAACAATATCCTCGAATTTAAATTTTTGATGTTTGGAAGTTGATTTCATGGGGACCATTCCCCCCGTCTCTTGGAAATCAATACATCTTTGCAGTGGATTATGTGTCCAAGTGGATTGAAGTTGTCGCTGCCCCAACAAATGATGCTAAAAGTAGTGATTAAGATCTTTAAAAAGGTAACTTTTTGAGGTTTGGTGTTGCCAAGGGTGTGATTAGTGATGGCGCTCTTATTTCATAGCTAAAAAGTTGAAAGCCTACTTAAAAAGTATGCAGTGAAGCACAAAATTCCCACAACATATCACCCTCAAACAAGCAGACAAGTAGAAGTTTCCAATAAAGGGATCAAGAGCATTCTTGAGAAACTTGTCTCTGTGTCAAGAAAGGATTGTCTGTGAAGCTAGATGATACACTTTGGGCCTAATGTACAGCGTACAAGAATCCCTTTTTTATGACTCCTTACAAGTTGATCTTTGAAAAATCTTGTTACCTCTTAGTTGAGCTTGAACATAAAGCATATTGGGCAATAAACACCCTTAACTTAGATTTAAAAGTTGTTGTGGTGAAAAAAGGAAGCTCTAACTCAGTGAGCTTGATGAGTTGAGGTTGAACGCTTATGATAAGCACATAACCTTAACAAAACAAAATTTCCCCCATAATTTCCAACCAAATACTTATCTTCACCTCAACACATTATGTTGATGAATCTTCACTAGATATTTAGGGTTTGTTTGATAATATTTTTTGAATGTTTAATCATTAGACTGGACTCATTTATGTCTCTAAAAAGTTCCACTTTTTCAAAAATAATTGTGTAGTTTTTGAGTTATGTTAAAGTAGCGACAGGTACTAGGGGTAAAGATAATGAGACAAGTAATATCTCATTCAATTTATTTAATAATGAACATACCATGAACGTGTTTGAGTTTTGTGTCATCTACCAATTTTCGAATGAAGAACCTTGAACTATACCCAATACTAAAATATGCGTGGATTTTGATTGTGAGTTCTGGGTGGAAATTAAGGGAGAATTCTAATGTGTTTGCTTTGGCAAAAACTTCCTATATTTCATAATTATGCCTCTATATGTCTGATTTCTCCCTCCATTTCTGATCTAATTATGCCTCTACATTTCTTGCGCGATTCTACTCTTTTGTTTCCTGCATGGTTTGCTCTTTTTGTTTTCAGCACGATTTTGTTTGGTTTCTGATTGAATCTCCTATTGACAAGTTATTCCTAATTTATTTTGTCTCAGTGATTGTGTTTGTCGTATTTTTCTATTATTATTTGTAAGACCCTTAATTTTTTAAATCCTAAATTATACAATTTTTAGGGTATTTGGTGTTGAAGTTCTTAGGCTTTTAGCCATGTTTTTGGTAATTAGTGGGTTAAATGCCAAAAATATATTTTTGGAAATTGGATTAAAATTATTTATCGAAGAATAATTTATTTAGGTTACGAAGAATTAATTCTGGGCAGTTTTATTTAAAAATATCTCGGGTTGCTGAAAGTTGTATCTGTCATCCCTAGAAAATTGATTTAGTTACTCATGAAATAGTACAAAGGATAAGATGTTAAAGAAGAATATAAGAAAGAGTCGTGAATGATTCTTGATAAAACTCCTTCAATTATGTCAGAAATAGTCGTCTCTGAGTTTCTCTACTAGGGCCCAAGTCTCCAAACTTCTCATAGCCAAAAAGATCCCTAGAAAGAGAGAAAAACACATTTTTATACATTCAACAGCGTGTCACGCATCCTAAATTTGGAATTCAGTTCAGGCACATTTGGTCAGATTTAGGAAGCCAAAAATGGTGCCCAGGCGCGGGTTTTGCGCTTCGGGCGCACAACATATGATGTCTGACATTTACTGCATTTTTCTCCTCTTTCGAGTTCGAATTTGGTTTTGGTATCAAATAAATCCTTAAATTAACTAATGATAGAGGATATATAAGACTATAAACAATGAAAAATATGCATATGATGAAAAGTCATCAAGAAGTGTGTATGTTAAAAAAGCTATATATGGTCTTAAACAGGCTCCTCGAGCTTGGTTTGAGAAATCCACTAATGTGATCACTTCTCTTGGTTTCTGCTCTGATGAACATGATTCAACATTGTTTATAAGGTCCACCACTTATGGCTGTATTATACTTTATGTATATGTGGATGATATAATTATTATAGGTGATGATGTTAATGGAATCAGTGAGTTGAAATAGCAGTTAGCCAAGAAGTGTGAGATGAAGAACTTGGGAACTCTTCGCTATTTCTTGGGAATTGAAGTTGCCTACTCTCCTAGAGGCTACCTTCTTTCTCAATCCAAGTACATTGCCAACATTCTTGAATATGCTCGTCTTCTGATATTGGAGCAACAGATACTCCTCTTGAGTTTAATGTGAAATATGTTTCCTTGGATGGTGTTCCTTTAACAGATCCCACTTTTTTACTGTATTTTGCTTGGAAGCTTGGTGTATCTTACGATTACCAAATTTGATATTGCTTATGTTGTTCAAGTTGTCAGCTAGTTTGATGTCTCTCCCACTACATTACATTAGGCAGCTGTTCTTCGAGAACTCAATTTCAAAGGCTTCTCCTTCCATAGTCTTCCTCATTAGAGTTACATACTTATTCTGATGTTGATTGAGCTTATGACACCACATATCGTAAGTCCACCACAAGATTTTCTATTTTTCTTGAATAGTAAAAAAAATATGACATTGCCCTTTGCTCTTCTATAGAAGTGAAGTACCGTGCTATGACATCCACTATTGTTGGAATAGTTTAGTTGTGTTGGCTTTTGTCTGATATGGGTATCTCTCTTTTCTAAGCCAACTCTAATGCACTACGATAACAAGAATGTTATTCCATTTGCTGATAACTCGGTCTTTCATGAATCCACCAAACACATTAAGATTGATTGTCATCTTACTCATCATCATCTTCAGCATGGAACCATTACTCTACTATTTGTCTCCTCTTCCTTACAAATTATTGATTTATTCACAAAAAGCATTCCATTAAACATTCTCATTTTTTGGTTGACCAAATCTTGATACTCCATGTTAATTCATCGTGAGTTTGAGGGGAGATGTTAGATAATATTATTATATATTAGTAGTAAGGGTATTTTAGACTTTTATATTATCTTGTATATATACATATTGTAACTCTATAACATTTACCTTTTGTTCATTTTGGTTAGGAAATCCTAATGGGGTTCTTTCTCTTTTCTCTTCTTCCTCTCTACTTCTTCTCTCTTTCTATGTTTATTTTTGTTTATCAATGTTAACACAATGATCTTCATCTTCTTCAAACACTTTTACTCTAAACTTAAAAATTTTAATTTCAATTTTTACAACACCCAACTAAACCTAAAAGTACACTTGGTTCTCAAGGTTGGGATGTTATGCTTTCATAGTATTTTTATTGTGCTTAGAGAAATACTGATGTGTAATGTATTAGTACGAAGATAGTTATTCACTATCTATGCATGCATGATGTGTGACTGAGAGCCCTTTATAAAAAAAAAAAAAAAAATCATTATCAGATTTAATAAAGTGAGTAATCCCTTGCATAGGTTAATGGGGTAAGAAGGGTTTTGATTTAAAGTTTTGGATTTCATTTGTTTTTTTTTTTTTTGGAAATGATGATGATATTAATAGAACATTGTTGGAAATAATGATGACATTAATGAGAGCTAGTGTTGTTGTGAATTGAAAAATAAGGAAGTCACATATAGGAGGGATATCACACACTAGCAGTGTTTATAAGGTGGAGGTATGGAACTTAGGGTGTGCCCTAAAGGATACCCCAATTTTGAGAAGGAGGAAGAACACATGCAAAAATGACCACCAGTATATGAAACTTAATAAATTATTTATTTATTTAATATTAAATAAATGCTTGTGTTTTTTATCTTTTATTGATACGTTAATTACGTAATTGTTCTCCACCGAGTCAAGATTCAACATCTGATCCAATCTTCCTTTTTCTTTCGAGTGGTAATAGTACCATATTATAAAAGGCAGCCATCTGACTACTGTATTAAGGGTGTAATTCTAAAACGGTTTTCTACAGTGCAGTAGAACTCCGATACAATGTATCTAGACGGTTTTTTCCTAGGACTTTGTGGTTGATAGGTTGCCTTGCAGAATTTGGGCAGTGCTTCGAAAATTTTTAAAGAGAGCGACCTAGTCCACGACTTAACCCAGTAATATTCTCGGTGGCATAAATTGATTTTTAAAATTTTCAAAATATCAAAATCAACAATTTTAAGACGTTTCCTTCTACAATGTATATCGCAAAATTTTGGGATAAGTTCGTTTGCTTCTGATTTCAACAAATCATTTCGGTTTGATGGATGTCACTTCAAACGATGACAACAATAGATGTTATTGTTATTAACCATGAAAAAGGTTGTGAACATTCTAAAAGATGACATTCCTGTTATTCCATAAGCAGTTGTACAAACAGAAAGAATAAGAAAGTTGTTGAATTAATCCAAAGGCAAAAATAATGATTAGTTATGTAAGAATTATATTTTTGAATGGACTTGCTGATGATTTGTATGATTACTATATTTCCACCTACGATACTTCTAAACATGTTTGGATGCTCTAAAGAAGAAATATGATATTGAGGAAGCTGGAGCAAAAAAGTATGTTGTTAGCCACTATCTCAAATATCAGATGAAAGATGACAAATCAATGGAAGCTCAGTCTCATGAAATCTAGAAAATTGTTCACGAGATCTTTTATGAAGGTATGTCCCTAAATGAACAGTTTTAAATTGTTGTTTTTATTGACAAACCATCCCTTGCTTGGGAAGATTTTTAAAAACTCTCTCTGACATAAAATAAATAAATAAATAAAATCTCTCTAGAAAGTATGATAACTCGCCTTAGAATTGAGGAGGAATCTCGTAAGCAAGACCAGAAAGATCAAGTTCTTCTTGTCGCAAATAACAAGAAGAAGAAATTCATCGGTGCGATTTTGAAGCCAAACAACAAACAACTTAAGAATCAGAATCACGTCTTAAAGAAAAACAACAAGAATGGGAACCCTCCTAAGGTCGTAATTATAGGGAAGCAACCACCCCCTATAAATGGTCCTCTCCCACCTTTTCTCTACTTTAATTGTTGGAAAGAGGGTCATATGGCACGCAAGTGTAGGAACTGTAACACCCCAATATTTTCGTATATATTATATATGTGTCTTTTAGTAATTTTCTTAATTTATTATTTAATTAATATTTTATTCTACATGTAAAGAAATTAAATTAAAATTTACCACTCTCTATTTTACTTGAATAATTATAACCTTTATTTTATTTAATTGTTTTGGTGTGACAATTACATTAGAACGGTTTATGGCATAACTATTTCCTACGTGGGCAACTGTGTATTTGATTAGTTTCGATAATCATCATATTGATGTGTTAGACACGTTGGCTTTATTTTGTTATGTGTGACCTGCAATGATATTTTTTGTCTTACTTGATTTATTTTAGTTGATGAAAATATTAGTTGAATTATTTAATTAAATTATAATTTATAGCAGTTATATCGTTTATTAGTTTTATTTAGACCAAATAAGTATTCGACTTAGGAGATAGTAGAGTTAGTGAAAATCCTTAGTTTTATTTATATATTCTATTTAATTAATTTATATGATAATAATAAGATAATTGTTCATTTAATTTCTAATTATTTGATGAAGTATATTTTATATTAATTAATTAATTAATGGGGTTTTGTTGGTAATTAATTAAAAACTTGTAGGAGTATTTTTTTTTTTTAGAGTGAACAATGACCAAGTCAATTTCGATCAAAATTTAATCACTTACACTACTACTCTTGATAACTATATTTTATTTTTAATAGCATTTAGTTATAAAACCGTGTGTTTTCTATTTTACATCCACTCAAATGTGTAACAAACAAGAATAAGTACATGAATGTCAATTAATTCATAACGGTTGGTCTTTGAATGATATTATTCCAATTGAATACCTTATTGATGTGTGCAATTAACCTCAATTAGAAGAATTATTATCTTCCTCCAATAAGCTTCGCGTCTCCATAGAAATACGATAAAACTTGCAACTAATCACTCATACCTCACACGCCATTCCCAACATTATATTTTGTTTATCTCAAATATTTTTGAAGTCAATCAAACAACCACCCACATATTCCCTCTCTTCTTGTGGAAGTTCTAAGCTTTCGTTCCTTCATCTTTAAATTAGTGGTTTCTATGATATTGATATGATGTCTGGATGTCTTAAAAAAAAGGTTGATTTTATTTTCGTCCTAAAAAAATTAATTATAATATTTTGATTGTTTTTGAGTAATACACCTATCTTGATGAACTTAATTATAGAGTCATATTTTTATTATTATCTCTTAATAAATATATTTGTAGTGAAAATGTTTAACGTCTTACGTGTTTTAGAGTACTTAATTATAAAGTTATAATTTTTCTGATGATATCATTAGTAATATGTTTGTTATGATGTATTTGATATTAAGTCTTGATTTTTTGAGTATTTAAAATTTAAAATTTTACTTTTATGAATAATATATGTGTCATGAGGAAATTGATGAGAATTTTATATTTTAATTTTGACAATACGAAAAAAATTGATTTATTGAAATGTATTAATGTATAGTTCATTTTTATAATGCGGAAAACTTTATATTGAAAGGAATAAAATTTCTATTGTTATTGTATTCTTGTAATATGAGTTTTTAATTTTTTATCAATAACAAGTAGCCAAATCGAATCTCATGGATTATTAAAATGAAAGTGGTGATTTTGAGATATTTATTCAGGTGCATATTTGTATGTGTTGAAGTTATTGAGCTCTTACTATGAACATCCATGAGAATATAAACTTGATGTCTTATGTGATTACAAAATTTAATATGAAATGTTTTGTCTTTGTGGTTGCCTAAGTGGCTGGTAATTTGTGTTTTAAATATTGTTATCTTTGTGGTTGCCTATGTGGTTGATGATTTGTGTTTTAAATATTGTTGTATTTGTGGTTGCCTAAGTGTCTCGTGATTTGTGTGATTATCTAAGTGGGTGGTGACATGTACCTTTTAAGCATCATTATCATTTCATGACATATCATGTGCATCTTTGGGGAAGCTTATGTGGCTGGTTTAATGTTTCCCATTGGTATGGGTTACTTTTGTGTGGACGCCTGTGTGGCTGGTTATATCTGAATCATATATGTTTAGGAGCATGGATAACTTGCATACATTTTATTGTTATTTTTATTTTGATCTAATTATTTGCTCTATGGTTGTTACATGATTTATTTAGATACATTTTATGACTTTTGATACATCTTTGAGAACTATTAAAGAATCATTTCTTTAAATCTTTTATCACGAAAAGATTTTATATTTATATTTTATGGCTGTTAATTTATTATTTGGTTTAATTTTTGTTGTGAGATGAACTGACCCTTTACACCAACATTTAGGTACTAATGATCTCAAAGAGTTGCATGAATTTTGTCTGATTGGTGCATGCGCGTGGGAAAATTGGACTTTTACTTAAAAATAATGTTTGTATTACTAAAATTTGTGTGGTTCATTGTAAAGTTATTTACTCTTCATCATTAACTTTTAATAGAAACGAAGAAGTGAGATTTCATTTGCTAGTAAATAATTGAATGTCATTAATTTCAGTCAACCTTGCTTCTTTTTAATTTCACTTAAAGAGAATTTATTTTATTTTGGAGCATAAATAAATATCGAAAATTATTACATGATGAACTACTCCTAAGAAGAAGAAAAATTATAGTTGTTTCTAAAAGAAAACAATATTTTTAAGTAATCTTTGAATTAAAATTTGGGCGATACAGGAACAAGACAGACCCTACTCAACAGGCTAACTTGATAGAAGAGCAATATCTCAGGCTAACTGAGATTAACCTTGTTGGTGGATCAGATTTATGGTGGATAGACATTAGCACCTCACATCATGTCTGTTATGAGCGTGTTATATTTAAAACGTACGCTACTGCTGAAGAATAAGAAAGTGTTGTTGGGAGAATCCCATACCACTAGTGTTGTTGGTATTAGAGATGTGGAACTCAAATTCACCTCTAGAAAGACCTTAATTCTAAAGGATGTCATGCACACTCCAGAAAGAAGTAAGAATCTCGTTTCTGGGTTTCTTCTCAATAAGGAAGAGTTTAGTTAGTCTAAAGAGGTAGATTTGTACACCATTTTCTAAAAATGGTATTTTGTTGGCAAAGGGTTCGCCACTAATGGAATGCTTAAATTGAATGTTGAAATCAATAAAATGTTTCCTTTTGCTTACATGTTGTGTGATTTTAATATTTGGCATGCTAGACTTTGTCATATGAACAAATGTCTAATTTCAAACTTAAGTAACTTAGCTTAATTCCAAAGTTATCTTTAAGGATTTTGAAAAGTATGATTTTTGCAGTCAAGCAAAAATAACTAAGACTTAACATAAATCAGTAGTTAGAGAATTTAAACCTTTAGACTTAATACACTAAGATATATGTGAACTTGATGGGCATTAACTAGAAATGGAAAGCGTTATTTTTGTCATTTTTATTTACAGTTGCTCTGACTATACTTTTGTATATCTAATGAAAAATAAAAGTGAAGCGTTTGACATGTTTAGGATCTTTGTAACTGAAATTGAAAATTAATTTAGTAAAAAGATTAAGAGGTATCGTAGTGATAGAGGAACAAAGTATGATTCCAGTTCATTTAATGAGTTTTACAAAATGCAAGGAATTATACATGAAATGTAACACCCCGTTTTTCAAAGCGAGGGTATATTTTTTTTTTCAAAAGTAATTAAAAACGAACAAAGAATTAAATCAGGAAATGCCTTTGGATAAATAATTGAGTCATTATAATTTACAGCAGCGGAAAAGTTTCTCCAATTACAAATCCAAAACATTTACACAACATCAAATGGTACATGAAACCCATACAAAGATGATGTCAAACTGATAATATTAGTAAAAGTACAGTTTTCCAAACTAAAATACTCCCAACCAAAAGAGGACCCCTAGTCCCTATACACCATCCTAATCTGATCATCCTGCCAAAAAGCTATACACCTGAGTAATCTCCACGCGCCCCGTGAGATCCTCCTAACGTAAACTGCAGTCAAGCGTTCCCATCTCCATTCCCGTCCGTAGGGTACGAACCGGTAGGACCGTCTGACTCTCATCTGAGGGCAAGCCCAAATTTCCACACCATAATTGTAAAGGGTTCCACAACTAGAAAATAACAGTTAAACACATAGCAATTAAGTTTTTAATGCTCAAAACAAACTTTTCAACTAAGCATGCAACCTTACAGGATTTTCGATATGTGAAAAGTTCATACATACCATTGCCAATTAAAATGAAGGTACAAGCAGTTCTCGATCTCCTAATTATCACATAATAAACAAGACTGGATAAGATTCATGAGCAATTAATCATACAACTAAACTGGAGGGTTTCGCTGAGCCATCGATTGGGAAGTCGATTGGGGTGAAGGTTTTCAAAGAAAACAGAATCCTGGACTGGATCAATCGATTTGGCAATCGATTGAGTGGGTACTGAGCCCCCAGGTTTTAAGCCAATCGATTTCCAAATCGATTTGGTCGAATTGGATGAGTCCCTGACTTAGGCCCAATCGATTGGGCATCGATTTCGTGAAATGATTTTCGGAAAACTGATTAAAAATCGATTGGCTAATCGATTTGTCCATATGGCCAAGTCCCTGACTTCCCTCAAATCGATTGGAAAATCGAATTTTCCCTGATCATTTTTCCCAAAATTTCATGAATTAACCAAGTCATTCCTATCAAGTTCACAACCTAAACACTTAGCAATTCCTACGCGATTACCACGGCATTTGGGATCTCGAAACCATCATACTTACACACCATACTCAACACATAACACTTAGCATTTTCAACGCAATTACCACGATAAATCAAAAACCAAATCACTCAATCATACACCTCAATCAAATACGACTCGCGTGCCAAGCACCATAATGCAATGCGTATATGCCAAAATGCATGGACTCGGAATTCCAAACCAAAACCCTCCTCGAAGGCCGTAAATCATGATTGTACCGCCTATCGCAGGCCAAAGTACCAATTACCGAGGTGCACCTATCACGGGTCAGCACGATTTACTAAAATGCGTAAATCATAAACGTACCACCTATCACGGGTCAGTACAGTTTACGAGGTGTCACCGTATCACGGTCACACGATTTCTAAAGGGAAAAAGCGGGAATTGTAAA